>OZ024902.1:28939455-29009455 GCA_964017125.1 Flabesymbios commensalis | reverse complement strand
CCCTATTATAGATGATATTGTATATTCATTATTTTATCCAGTATATTTTGAATACATTTCAACCGGGATTATTTTTCGCCAACGGCCTGGATACTGCACCACTATTGAACAAACATACAACTAAATTGCAAGTGTTATTTTTGTTCTAGCCAGGTCGCTACATCACAAACATGAATATGATAGGACTGATATCCCAGCTTAGCACACATGTATGCGAATGACACTTTGAACAAATAACTATCTTGTGCGGCATACTAATCATGCTGATAATACAATGTTCATGTATATGAATATATAAACAATCATTTGTCTAATGGGGCAGGGCGGGTGTTAATCTAACAGGTATCAATGTATTGCTATTTGATGCCATCTCACGATCTAAAATCTAATTAGTTTTGAATTTAATAATAATCTGGGCCACACATAGTCACGCACTTGTTCAGTGAATGTGAGTAGTCATAGTTAATTAATTTTATGAAATGTCCTTCAATGCAATCATGTATGATGTAGATGGTTTGTTTTACAAAGTCTATTCACCTACGTACAGTAATTTATATTTCATCCCCAATTCAACGATTCAATATCACTATGTGGCTGCAATTCGGTTTGACAATATGTCGAAATATCGGTGTCATACAGATTGGCTTCTGAACATAGATTGAATTATGTGTCGCGTAATCCAATTAATTAGCTTAATAAGGTACAGTAAGGTGCACACTAATCATAATTGACATTATCGACCACATCTCTACCCTGCTCTGCAGAGCAGTAGCTCATGTAGCTGCATACTTGAAATGTAAGCTGTAGCTGTTCACGGGTTACAGTTGTTCAATGTCGTTTAATAATCTAACCTCGAAGCTATCCGTGCTAATGTCGTGTCGTGTCTACAATTATTTATTATATAAAATCACCTCGGCACGTGATGAGATTTAAATTTCAAATTTGCATCTTGTTTCTCCGTTCGTGATTAGCCCTTTCTGCGCGGGGACCGTCTTTATATGCCACAATCTGACGTCTGTAGACGTCAGATTCTTGCGTATAAAGACGGTCCCCGCGCTCAAAGAATTAAACTATTTATAACGGTCCTAGACCCATAACATAGGTATTCAAATGAAGCGGAAAGAGATAGCTAAGACATTTATGATGATTTCAAATTGAAAAAACCCTTCAGTCTCCATGGTTTATACATAAATAGTTTAGCGCTGTAAGGGTTAACCCATTCAGGCCCATACCGCCATCAGTATACAATTATGGCACTACGTGACGTAATATAATCCATTTCGCAAAGCGAATTAGTTATATGCCCTTTTATTTTCCAGGCAGCGATATATTTTTATCAAGACCTCAATCAGACTTTTCTAACGTCTTCCAATTATACACTGACATTTAAACTATCTAAATTATAGTTCAATTATTTATTTTTGTTGTATTATTATTGAGTAATCCTTGAAGGTGGACCAATGGTAGTTGAAATCAACAACGTGGGTTATAAGTCAGTTGAGTGAGTCTATAAAAGTGATCAAATTCATTATATATATTTGGAATGCTTCTGTGGCATCCTGACAAAATAATAATTTTGTTAAAGCAAGTTTTATACGGGCCTAATATATGTAGAGGCTCGTTGTAATAACAAGCACACAGTGCTTGGGAAATCTGCATTGAAGTTCGGATATGCCATAGCACGACCCTTGGGAAAGGCTACGGTTCTTCTCATTAAGGCGGTTTTAGGAAAAAAGTATTCCGTATCCTGCTCATAGTGTGTGATCACAATTTTGAGCGCCTTAGTGATAAAAATGATTTAGCAGTAGAAAGCACCAGGACGCGAAATGTTACATCCACCGTCGATCAATGTGTTTAATAAAAAAGGCTTCATTTATTATAATTCGGCACCTATTGCATGTTTTTTTTATAAAATTAGCTAATAATCTAAAGTTTTGGCCATAAATTTTTCATAAAAAATATTTGGTGACCTGTTATAAACAGTTGTTCTAAATATGGTTAGACATGTCTCCTGTTTATTTGCACCAAAGAATGGATCCGAAAGCAGTACACTTTGTCATAAATAATAACTATATTAAGCAATCATGCTTGCTGTCTATTAAAAAAAAACGCATTTTCGACGCACTTTTCATGAGCATCGACGTAAAAAGGAACGCCGTATATATACCCCGGTACGTACATTCTCTCGTATTGTAGGTAATCTGGTTATGTGACGTATAATGTGCCACTAATTAAGCGTACGCAGTCACGTAGATGTATCAAGCTGCAAGCACATAAACTCTCATTATGTGCCAGGAAAAATCATGAGACCCAAGTGGAAAAGCGGCAAGCAAGGAAGAGAGAAAGAACGACGAAGAATGGAGATAAAGAGAAGTAGTGACAACAATCACGTAGTTCACAGCATGTTCTCAGAATGATGACCGTGAAACATTTTCAATTGTCGACGCTCATCTGATATTCCAGTAAATACAAGACATTTGTATATCATTTATAATATGTTGGCTCAACGTCGAAGACGTTGGGCCGACGTTGTATAAATGTTATACGAATGTTTTGTGTTAACTGGGATACCATGTTTGCCTCTACACTATTTTCTCAAACCGTACAATCAGCCTGCCTATTACTTGAGAGTGTGTGTTACTCACAGACGGTCATTGCGATTACATTACGACAAAAGCTTCGTACACAAAATATATCACAGATTCCGCTGCATTGTGCAGGGTATCCACGGCTACGAGGAAAATCATATCAGATTCTCAAGAAACTCTCGTGATGCAAATGGCAAACGTAATCCTACAATCTTTGTCAAAATGATGTTTCTCTCCGTGGTGTCGACCGTTAATGAATTTATAGAATAGAACATTCCATTCCTTCACAATGCTTTTAGTGACAACTTACCCCGGCGAAATTGTCAATGCGTGCAAGCTGACACAAGGGGTTTCATAAATGATGATTACGAGATAAAAATGAGAGGACAGGTAGGCATAATTTCATGAGACAATGCTTTGGTAATTTTCACCGCACTTGACTATATTTAGTAGTTAGTTTTTAAATTTACTTGCGTTATCTACATCTTGCAGCTGCGTAGGACAAACATGAATATAACGTATTTATTTATATTACGTAGGAGTTTGTGGGAGTTTGAGCGTGAAGAGAAAGAAAAGTAGACGTACACATAACACCATGTACCATATTTCTATAAATATTTGAGGCTTTGGATTATATTAAATCACAGCGAGCACCCTGTGTAATAATAATGAACCACCGCGTACGAAATCTTGGGTTTTCTGTCTTTCAAGCCGGAGAGATATATTAGCAATAGTAGCTTGAAATATGCAAAGTACTATACTATAGCAACACTAATACATAAGGCATATGTTCATGTATCTAATAATATTACGCACACAGTGGCATGCCCAGAAAAAACGAGATGGTCGTGCAATGCTGGGTTAATGTTGGACCACCGTCTGCGACGGTGGCCCAACATTAACCCAGCATTGTATTTCCGTCTTGTGTTCGCTGAGTACGCGATATGAGTGGTTTATCAATCATGGCGATGGACCACCTCGGGCGCACCCAGGAGTTTGGCAACTGGTGCGCTGGCAACTGATGCGCATGAGCTACACATTATGAAATACAATTATCACTGTATACATAGCTAGGTCTATAATAACAAATAAGGAGCAGCTACACGATGGATATCTGATACATTATTTAGGTGAAACTGTCCCAGATACCCCCCCCCCCCCGAGAAAGACTTGGGCGATAAGTTAGAATTCGAAAAACACGCTTCACGCCAGAGTTCGGGGTTCGGTTCCCGGTCTCGTGTGAAGGTCAGTATTGTGGGGAGCCTCCGTGACCGAGAGGTAGCGTGCTCGGCCTCAGACCGCCAGGGCTCGTATTTCGAATCCTGTGTCTGGAGGGCAGTGTCATCTCAATCATCTCACCATCCTCAGGAGGTTCTCCTGGCCCAGTTTAGCCTATATGTGCACAAAGGTGGCCTAAAGCCCGATTCATTTCATTTCATTTCATTTCATTTCATTTCATTTTCATTTCATTGCATTGCCAATATGCCTCAGAAGGGCTTATAAACATTTGAAGTTATCACAGTTGAGGTTAGGCACTATTAGCATTTGTTCAAGGTTGGTCCGGTGTTGAAGACGTTAGCCGAATCATGAACAGACGCTGTATCATTTCGACGTCATTCATGTTGTAGGCTTGTAGGCCTACGTAAATAAATATCTTCATGCATAAACTTGATGCATTATATTCATGCATAAACGCGCATATTTCAGCCTCTAATTTAAATAACAACTGAATGACGGCGGTGGTTGGGCGATCTCGTCGTGTGCCAGGCTGTACTACTCTTCGATTGGTCGGGGGTAGAATAAAAGAGTTGGACCCATATTTCTTTACAGTTGTACTTATATCAAACTTGGTATAGTTACAAAATAGAAGATTTACCTTAGTTTCCGCTAGCATGCCTCATAAGTTTAGTGCGTTTAAATCAGTTTGACATGTAAAATTAAAGCTTTTCAGATTATACATGGGTATTGGTGTTGTTTCACTTGCAAAAACTACCTTTGTCTGAAATCTAGTAAACATATTAGACAAATTATATGTGTCTCGCCAGGTTGACCTAAATTATACTTTTTCTGTCTAGACAAAAATGAAATGAATCGGGCTTTAGGCCACCTTTGTGCACATATAGGCTAAACTGGGCCAGTCTGTCTAGACATGCTACAGTTAGGCGCCTACTCTGCATACACTAGACATTTTCAATGCATACAATTTGAATCTGATTGTGATATTAACATCATTCCAGCGAAAAATGCCGTATTGATTTTGGGCCACTGTATAAAACGTTAAACATTATTCAGCTGATACTTCACACCCCACAGCCGTGTTTGATCATAGTCCCAGTAGCTGGCTGATACCGCTCTACGTATAGGATGAAGCCCGAGGAGCTATACATTCGTAGCTGTGGAAAAAGGCCTGGAAGCTCCTCCGGTTTTAACTCACTTAAAACACATCACACTATAATGAGGATCCCTCATAATCAACAGCTGATTATAGTATCATATGCCTACCATGATAATTGGTTTGTACTTGATCAACAAAAACTCTACATTCCCGGCCTAGAATGTCGTGGTCGGACAAAGCAAATAATGTAGTGGTGTGTTTTAGCCATTGATATCTATCAAATTTGTCAAATATTTGATCAACTGATTATTTGCCAGTTTACTAGAATGTTTTCAATGACATTTCATTTGGTTTGAAACCTCCTTGAAAACGTTTGAGCCAATTTATTGTCCTGCAAAGCTAACAGGCAGTAATTGCACACTTTACAAGTAAGCGGTTACGGTCGTGTCGCTTTGCAGAGCAGTGGGAATGCCGGCCTAGTGATTCCTAAAACGTTGATTAACATTATTAGTAAATGAAAAAGTTCAACCACATAGAATTGTGTTCCGATACAGTTCCGGAAAACCAAAAATCACATGACCATAATGATTAATTTTGAGGTCGGATGCACTGGTGTAGTGTTTGGTATACTGTTGTCTGTCACGCCGGAATGTGTCTCAATCTCTATATTCAGGTTCCAATAAAAGCCCATTGTCTCTTCTTCATCTACTAGTAAAAAATCAATATTGTGGAGAGACTCTGTGATGAAGAGGTCGTGCGATGGACTGCAAGTCGTCAAGGTCTAAATTTAAAATCCTGCGTTTGCAGGGCAGTGTCATCATTCTGATTCATCTCACCATCATCAGTAGGACTGGTCTTCCTGGTGCAGTTTAGCATGTATTCGTTCATTTACATGTACTATGCTTGTATTCATACATTCATAGCCTGTATGGGCACATATTCATTCATTCACTTTATTTTTTATTTTATTATTATTTAGCTTTTGGCCAATACATATATTTAAAAACATATACAAAAACTATACACATTATATCATTATAATATTATATACAACACTGGTCGTGCTGCGCTAGAACAGGCTAATAGAAGCTTCTGCAAGCTAGGCAGCTACTATATTCATATTCATCCATGTTCAAAAAGTATAAGCATAAAAGTAGAACAAAATAATAAACATAATACATGTTTCCCGCGCCTAAACCAGAAATGAAATAACTACATATTATTATGAATAGTGGCAAAAAAACATATTATGGAAAGCGTCGAAACCTATAAAATAAATACAAGTAGAATACTTTTATGATAAAAAAGTGTAAGATTTGACAATTGTCATACTTTTAACATATACACCCCTATATAAAATTATTACTATTAGTCTAAAAATCATCGGTTGGCGTCAGCTCGTAAAGCCGTCGCGCTACAGAAACACAATATATACATAATAATAAAAATAGGACATGGTGGTTCGTCGACTGCCAACACCTAAGTATAGACATCAGAACCATCCGTCAAACTCGCTGTCGAGTTTTTGGAAGCGTGGCGAAAAGCTCACCCCATAAACTCAAACAGTAAAGATTGCGGTAATTCATTCATTCATTCATTCATTTATTCATTCATTCATTCATTCATTCATTCATTTATTCATTTATTCATTCATTCATTCATTTATTCATGCATTCATTCATTCATTCATTCATTCATTTATTCATTCATTCATTCATTCATTCATTCATTCATTCATTCATTCATTCATTCATTCATTCATTCATTTATTTATTTATTTATTTATTCAATCATTCATTAATTTATTCATTCATTCATTCATTCATTCATTCATTCATTCATTCATTCATTCATTCATTCATTCATTCATTCATTCATTTATTCATTCATTCACTCATTCATTCATTCATTCATTCATTCATTCACTCATTCATTCATCCATTCATTCATTCATTCATTCATTCATTCATTCATTCATTCATTCATTCATTCATTCATCCATTCATCCATCCATCCATTCATTCATTCATTCATTCATTCATTCATTCATTCATTCATTCATTCATTCATTCATTCATTCACTCATTCATTTCACCCATTCGTTCACTCATTCGTTCACTCACTCATTCATTCATTCATTCGTTTGTTTGTTTGTTTGTTTGTTTGTTTGTTTGTTTGTTTGTTTATTTGTTTGTTTGTTTGTTTGTTTGTTTGTTTGTTTGTTTGTTTGTTTGTTTGTTTGTTTGTTTGTTTGTCTGTTTGTTTGTTTGTTTGTTTGTTTGTTTGTTTGTTTGTTTGTTTGTTTGTTTGTTTGTTTGTTTGTTCATATTCATTCATCCACTTTGTTCGTTACAAGGTACATTATGTTGATTCAATGTTGGTCAACCGCCTGCAACGTTTCCCCAGCACTAAGCCAACATGCAACACAAAATCAACTAGTCCTTGCTGATTAAACAAACAATAGTACATTTTCAATAACCCTAATGTTATATGCATTCAACAATGTACGGTATGAACGCGACATGTACGTTTCAGATTAAATAACGACATAATGAGTGTGGATTGGCCTGTTTCCTCATGTGATAGAATGTGTCACCGATAACTCAATAATGGCTTGATGTTGGCTCACCGTCTGCGTTACTGGCCTAACATTCACCAATCACTGGTTCAATGTCTTTGTTTGTGAGTAGTCAGGGGTCGTAATTGTAATTGGGGTCAATGTTTCTGGCAATATTATTGAGTACAAACAAATCACTAATCGTACTTTATAATAAATTTACTTTCTTTCAATCGCATACAGAAGTACGGGGCTTATCAAGGAAAAAAAGAGAGTATTTAATTGGTGCCCACCAACTCATTTGGTGCCCTCCAATTAGGTTTTTGGTGGGCGCCAAATAATTTAGTGTGCACCAAATAATTTATTAGTGCGCACCATATCATTTGATGCCCTCCAATTAAATACTTTTAGTTACAATGCATTAAAAAACTCCGAACAGAAGAGCCTGGAGGCTTGAATTATTATTAAAGTGACTAGCCCACACGGCAGTCACACTCCCCGATTTCGATATTTTAATTATCGCTGTCATCATGATATATCCAGGCCAGGTTCATTAGATTATTCTATGAAATTAATTGTTCCGCAGTTAATGACATTATTGGTGCAAAACCGTCCCATCTGTGTTTTTTTCACGCACTTTCCATATTAGCTCTATTACTGTCTTCAGCGTCAGAGAAAGCACGGACTCTTCCTCATTGTCATCCGCATAATGCGTTGCATGGGAGAAAATCATTAGCGAACATTTTAATTGGACAGACTGATGAATCATGCAATATGAGAGAAATTAAATTCCAAAACAGACAGGCCACTTTGTGTCATACACTCATCCTGACATTGGCAGGTGTATTGGAACGAATACAACTACAAGATGCATACACTGGACGCATCGAGAAATGTTCAATACAAGCCCACAGAAAGTCAACAATATGACAATGCAGAAGGAGTTGTGGGAATTGTAAACCGTTTCAGTCTGTTATTTAGAAAATGGAAAATAGCCAGCATGCCTTGGAAGTATCCATTTTTAAAATGTTAACCTTTCAAATGCTAGGCACAACTATAATCGCTTTATCTCGTCTTATTAGCCGATTGAACATGAAATATGTGTGTAACCCTTTAAGCCCTCACGATGCATTAAAGCATCATTTTACATACCTGAAAACAGACTTAATTTTGCTGAAACTAAGGGGTTTCAGAGGAAAAATATCCATGAAACATTTACCAATACATGGCAATTTTCTTAATTTTTTCACTTACTTAAAAGCCTTCTTCATCCACTACAAGTCGAGAATTGCGACAGAAGAAGGAGAGTTAATATAACAATGATTCATCGTCTTAACCCTTTAAGCCCTCACGATGCATTAAAGCATGATTTTACATCCCTGAAAACAGATCAAATTTTCCTACAACAAAGGGATTTAGAACGAAGATATCCATGAATCTGGTTTACAATACATGGCAATTTTCTGTACTTTTTCACCCACGTCAAATCATCTTAATCCACTACAAGTCGAGAATTGCGACAGCAATTCGCGGCTTGTAGTGGATGAAGATGACAATGGTAAATTCAGGCTTGATAGGGTTAAACATCATGACTTGGAAAAGTTTGGTGTCAAATTAAGCAAATGTAAATAATCTTCACCCACGTGTTGTGGGTCGCGGCAGCGAGATACATGTACAACTTGAAATAGGTGCAATTTAAATAGGACAACTTAGAGAGAAAGGGGTTAAATGAATTGCTGCACAGTTTATTTAAACTACACAGCAAAAGACATTTTAAAGCAAACTGGGTCCGCTTGGAAATTGGTTCATTTATGCAAATTTTAAAATTGATTTATGAAATTAGCCTTCAGCGCTAGCGATTAACATTTATGGATGAAACTTGAATTATTCATATTCACTGCATTATGTTTACATTACCTGATTACATTACAGCCCGTAACAGTGTGTCATAATGAAAATTTAGACACACCCTTCCTCATTGGAAAGTAAACAGTTACTGCTGCGATCTGCATAACAGCATAAAACTCCCGTCTCGTTTCATTAAAGACGAAGTGACTGGTGGTAATTAGTTGATTCTGTCACGTGATTGATTATGACAACGTCAGAGAGCAGAGTTGTAAACTTGATCCGTGAGGAATAATAATATTAATCACATATTAATCATATTATGATAATAACGGTATATGGTCAGCCGTCAGTTTGGCAGCCCACGACTTAGACATGAAAGGGTGTGTCTGCCACTTTGCAAAGTGGCAGACACACCCTTTCATATCTAAGGGGAAGTTATATCCCGTGTCAACCTTTAACCCTTACCACGCTGAAACTTTTTTGTTTAAACCATGGAAACCAAATGTTTCTTTAATTTGAAATCATCATAAATGTCCTAGTCAGCTCTTTCCGCTCCATTTGAATACCTATGTTATGGGGCTACAGCAATTTTAAATATTATATTTTTTTCAGTGCAAGGACAGTCTTTAGACGTCATAATCTGACGTGAACGTAAACACAGTCCCGGCGATGAAAGGGTTAAACCGCTAAGCACGACTATAGTCGTTTTAATCTGTACTATTAGCAGGTTAAATTACAGATTTTCAAATGTTTGGCCTCATATTATTACAAATATGAGTGATTGTCACCCACCTGATGTTGTGGGTCGCGTTAGCGTGTCACAACATCAAGTGGGTGACAATTTAAATTTCCCTCGTAGCGCTTAAATGGTTAACATGTGCAATATTTGATATCGAACGCCGGACAAAAACTTACAAGCTCTGTTCATGGAATAGTAAAGTCCGCCATTTTGTTTTGAAGCTGCATGGCGGTGGCATATTCACTCAATCCATTTGAATTATCTTGGTTATTTCCTCTCGGACAGTGCAGTGCAGACAATTGGATTTTAGTGGACATACATTATATATACCTCAGCGAATCTGTCATCGATTGATTCATGAATTTAAAGAAACCATGCTATCTGTTCTGCTCCATTCAATCCGCTGTCACAATGATGAATAAAACAAGAAGATGGAGCGGTCGGCTGCTGATTTAGTTACCATGGTGACGGGGGTTTTAATGAAAAAACCCAGAGAGGCATGAATGCTACGCTTCTGTTAATGTGGGTTTATACTAATTCATTATGGTAACTTACATTAGTTGTTGCGTGACTTTATTCGTCATGGAGGCATGCCGCACCGAGCTCGTTTTCAATATAATATCTTTACGGGAATAAAATCTAATTGTCACTTTATCGACCCAAACACAGTCGTAATTAGATCGGGGGACGGGCCCGAAAGTGTTATGAAACGAGTTGTGGCTGCCTGGCTGACTGTTAGCCAGCTTTATTGAAACGGCCACCCACTAAAGCTACACGCAAATGTCTGCTGTATACTTTATTAACCACCTGCGTGCGATATACGCATATGTTTCTACAGGGAATATCGCAGAAATGCTGATCGACTCGCACTTTATGAGACGGGGTTGAAATAATTGGGTAATTTTCATCCACGTCGGGTCGTAAATCGCTGAAGCGATTTACGACCCGACGTGGATGAAAATTAATATGCAGTAATCTGGAAGGCCCCTGGTTTACGGCGCATCCAGGCTTCAATGCCAGCTCCGTCGTTTATTATTAAACCCCGACGGACTTCTGTTATGGAATTTGATCTAAGCACTGGCCATATACGCAGTTGGGCAAGAACCTGAATCATTCGGCATCAGCGAGGACTTCTAAACGATGTGATCCACTTTGGTGTCCCACTAATCACATAATTTCGGTAAGATGTCGCAGACCGCGGATAACATAGAACGTCTCCCAGCCGCAAACGGTTGAAATATCGAATGAAAAATTGATGTAGTGACTGGCAGCCTGACAGGGTGGCGGGCAGGTAGGCCTACAGTCAGAGCGACTGAGAGACAGGCGGGCTGGCAGTGACGACAGCAGTGACGCAAAAGATTCAGTTCCAGCAGAGAACAAAGGACTGTTCTTCTGCTCAAAAATGAGAGTATTCTCCTTGTGATGTTCTGGGAGTGTGGGAGGCAAAGGGTGCGGTGTGCTATCATTACATCTGATGGCATCTGCATCACTAGACACTAATGGGTCTCGTTCATTTAATTATTTAGGGCTCACATGTATATAACACCATTAATATGACACCCGGCTCAATATAACACAGGCCCGCATGAAACGGATTGGGATCCGCTAGAAATCGTTTTTAGAATCAGTGAGTGTGAAACGACTTCTCTGCTTTAATAAGTGAAGGACACCTTTTGAAATTAATTGATGACTTAACCCTTTCAAGCCTGAGTTTACCATTGTCATCTTCATCTACTACAAGCCGCGAATTGCTGTCGCAATTCTCGGCTTGTAGTGGATGAAGATGACTTGATGTAGGTGAAAAATTATAGAAAATTGCCATGTATTGGTAAATCAGTTTTATGAAAATTCTCGTTCTAAAACCATTTGTTGTAGGGAAATTAAGTATGATTTCCGTTATGTCAAATGATGCTTTAATGCATCGTGAGTGCTTAAAGGGTTAAGGGGACTACGCTTGTGTGACACAGGCGGGTGCAGGTTAAATTGAATATAATGTGTTTTATAGAATGTCAGAGGTTTGTGTATAAATAACATATAATAATGTAAGTTAAATGAGATCACTTTATGACCTTTAGGCCTATCTATGATTCACAAGTTATATGTTGTATGCCTGAAAAACACAACATTCTGGAGGTCAATGGAATTGAGTTTAACCCTAACAGCGCGGGGGTCGACTTTAGACGTCAACATCTAGCGTCTGTAGACGTCAGATTCTGACGTCTAAAGTCGATCCCCGCACTAAAAGAGTAATATATTTATAATAGCCGTAGACCCTTAACATAGGTATTCAAATGAAACAGCCAACTAAGACATCTATTATGACTTCAAATTTTAAAAACCCTTTTGGTCTCCATGGTTTATACAACAATATTTCAACGCTTTAACCCTTTAACCGCCGGTGCCGCATATATTCTGGTTTTCATTTTTTTAGCACATCAAGTACCCCTTTTTAAATATGTTAAAGATAAAATGTGACATCAACCAGCAAGATTTGAAAAAAGCTGACCTCTAGTTTATCAAATCTGAATAATTTTCACTCACTTGAAGTTGTGGATCGCGTCAGCGAGAAACAACTTCAAGTGGGTGAAAATTCAAATTGAATAATTTGGCGATAAAAGGGTTCAGTCACACAGAATGATTGATGTTTCATAGAAGGTCTGATAAGTACTTCTTTTCAAGTTTTGAAGTGTTGATATTATTTGATTTTGGTGTAGGGACATAGGTGAATTCCATATTGTCTCATGTACATATGGTCACAGAATCTGAAAAGTTTTGTTATCTTAATCTCGGATACGGTCAAGGAATGATACAATTTCTTACACTTAGGGGTTTTAGAACGAACATTTTCATGGAACTGTTTTATTAATAACAATATTTTTCTTCATTTGCAAACCACTTCAAGTAATGTTCGAGAACCACAATAGCCACGTCTTGTAGTTGATGAAGAAGACACTTTTGAAATGGTTAAGGCTGCAATAAAAAACCCGAAAACATTAAAATCTTTTTAATTGGCAGGCAATAAAATATGATGACGAATTTCGTCCAAACCTCTGAAAGTATTGTAGGGTGCGTGTATGGCGGACTAGAGTGATTACCAAACTGGACATCGAGTAAACTCTTTGGCCACACTGATTGCAATCATGCCTCACAATGCCAGGGTCGACGGTTCCATCCCCGGGAAGGGCAGATCAAACACTGTTACAATAAAATGGCGATCAACACATTTTTTAATCGCTGACATGTTTCGCTGACTGTCATCCAGTGTTAACAGTATTACAGTATCAAGCTAAGCAGTATAGTTTGGCATGATGAACAATGTTGCCAAATTGCATGACAACCACTCACAAGGCTGGTGATAAAAACGCAGTTTTTTTGGAACGCAGTAACTTGTTATTTGTTGTCATTCTGTTTATGACGACAAAACATTGCGAATATTGTTTTATAATCAAAAGTACATTACTGTTTGGAATATGTCTAGGTGGAAGCACATTATTGTTTATGATGTGTGTACATTATTATAATTACATAAACAAATTACTATGTGTCATGGCCCTGAATGTAAGGTATTCTATCGTTTGTTACCCAACACTGCACTGGTCTCTGGTCCACTTAGACTGCTGTGGCAGGTATACAAGGCCCACATTGGTCTCTGGCAGATGGCACAACTCCAAGATGTTGATGGTTTTGAGAATACTGGCCGTTATAAAGGTTTTATACATCCAGGGCTTGCCATACACAACCTGCAGCGATCTGGGTCATGAATAGTTCATCCGGGGATTGCATGACACCATCCCCAGCAAATACGAGGCATTGACCCAATGTTGTTTTAATGTTGGGCCGACGTCGAAGACGGCGGGCCAACATTAAAACAACATCGGGTCAATGCCTCGTGTTTGCTGGGTATCCCCAGCAAATATGAGATTTAGACAACGACGGATGGATGTTGGGTCGCAGACGATAGCACAACCTCCACCCGTAGTTGACCCAGCGTTTTGCTAATCTTCTCCATCGAACGTCTCCCGCAGTCAGACCTTCTACCCTCAGTTAACACCGGAGACTTCCGTCAAATTAGCTCTTTACTCCTTGGTCGCCTCAAGGCGCTGTCTGAAGGTTGGGCCGACGCCGTATGCCTTGGCCCAACATTGGCACAGTACCGTGATGCAGGGGATACCCCCAGCCACTTCCCAGCTTACGTAAAAAGTGTTGCATCGATAATAACGTTGTGCAATCGATATTTTTTTAGGATCTTCTCTTTTCAAAAAAATTACGCCATGTCTGAAATATAAACACTGATATAATAGAATAATTTATTTTAATTTTGAAGTTGGTTGATAATTCACACGTCGAGAATACGTGGATATATGAACAATTTGAGGTTTTCTCTCTTGCACTGGGTGCAGATACAGCCTTGAGAATTAGTGCGGCAAACCACATTTTAAAACAAACAAGACCAATGTGCGGTGTAATAAGCAAATATATTGTGAAACTGAAGGAAAATATATCCATTTGACCCAATATATCGGTGGTCTATGGGTATCGTGCTTTACCTCAGAGTACCATATTAGAATACTGAGGTAGAAAGGTGTCAGTACATACCCACCACTAAATTTCATAATTTACTGCACGCGCAACTGTCTTTTCACAATGAACATAATTATATAACTTTGAATTAATTATATCAAAATGTGCAGATTTAACTTAGTCAAAGCAGCCGTTCTACATGGAAGATCTAATTGTGTACGGCAGGCGTATTTGGCATTCATTTGAAGCAGTGGCGGATCCAGAGGGAGGGGGGTCAGAACCCATTTTTTTAGTAGTGCCTCAATTTGAGGCACTACCCTAGTAAATGTTGAAGTCAAATAATGATATTTTAAAATAAGAGTGACAAGACCCCATTTAATAACTGAGCAGACTATACTGATTATTGGTTTTATTTTTTTCAATCGGACCGCTATTTTTTCAAAATTTTGCATCTGCCCCTGTGGAAATAACAGGCCTAATTGCGCTAGTCAGCTTAGAATGAAAGGAATAACAAAAAGAAGCGATGAAAAAGGCAGAGTTGATAAGACAAAAATCACGCCAAACAAATCATACATATATGTACGAAATATTACATACATGTAGTCATGTTTTTCTTGATTAAACACAGCATATATGGACGTATAATAGATAATATTTTAAATATACCACAGCCCAATAAAATACGACGGGATAGCTTAGCAATAATGTGATAATATTATACCATATACGGGTGAATCATACCGGCCAGGACCATAAAGTACAGTGGCTTAGCACCTTGTCGACGTGAAGTGACACATTATATCACACCACACATTGCTGAGGCAGCTCTAACCTTGACATCAGCATCAGGTCATCACCAACCACGGCTTCTGTCCTGGTGCGAGCATCTTGTTTCACATCATATTAATCCTTTTCCTGTTGAGTTAATTTATTTCAATTTTCACCCACTTAAAGTTGTGTCTCGCTACCGCGATCCACAACTTCATGCGGGTGAAAATTACTGATTTTTGTTTAATTCGAGACCAAACATTTGCAAATTTCGATGTTTCAACGCTCATTTCATTCTCAAAACCATTGATTTTGTCGGCAAATAAAACACATTTGCAGCGACTTTAGTCGCGATTATGGGGTTTAGAGTTAACCACTACTCTACTACTAGTGTCGTTCTTATACCTTTTTATTTTACCTTCCAAGAGTGAACATTTGAAGGAGAAATGACAACAAAAATGTTAGATTTACATATATGTTTTCATTCAAATTGTAAAATTATGTCATTGAGTAATTTTAATCCACCTGAAGTGGATAAAATTTAAATCATTCAATTTAACGCTTCAATTTTAACTGAGAAGTTTTTAGTCGCCATTAGACTGCATTTTCCCAATAACCACCAACATTCATCTTAATATGCAGGCGTAGATAAGAAATACAATGTCATGCCAAAATATGACAGGTCAATGCTAGCTTGAAAAATCAATGGAAAATACCGAGCATTGCAGGTAACTATTACAATTCATAACTCTATCTCATGTAATTTATTATCCTGTGGATACTCTACACCTATACATTATCATTTTTAACACCCGCACTCGTCTCTCACATACAAAATGAATGAATATATTAATGCGGACTGGAAGCTAATATGAGATGTTGGCAAAATGATGATACACGATTGGGCTAATGTCTGCAATTTGGGGACAACGTTTGGCAGTGTTTTGCTTTGTAGTCGGGTAGTTAAACTTGAAGGGGTGTTTTATTCCCAGTGAGCACACGATCTTCTTCCAACGATGGCTCAATGTTGGGCGAGCATGCGGTCTTCGTCTCAGATATGGAACCGGCATTGAAACAATATCGGGTTACGTTTATGGCCTGCCTACGTTTGCGAGGTCCACCAGTCAGGTACGTTTAGTTAATTATTCAGCTAATTTATTAACGGTGTGGCAGACGACTTTGGCTTGCAGCGTTTGGCGCGTGTTGATTAATTAATCAACACGTTATATTGGCGTCATGTATTCACCCAGTATCTATACGTTATGCACCATAATGTATCAGCAGCAAGCGAGTGTCAATTATCTTCTACTGGAAAACTGGCCCTCCGTAAAGCCCGAGGGGCTCTACATTCTTAGGTAAGAATGGAGAGCCCTGAGGGTATTAACTGACTAAAACACGTCCGACCGAAATGAGGATCCCTCATTATCAAGAGCTCGGTCACACCTGACTGATTATAGTACAAGTTGTGCTCATTTAGCGCATTATACAGTACTATTCAAGCCTACCATGATATAATTGGTCCGTGGTTGATTAACAATAGCTCTCCATTCCCAGCCTAAAATGTCGTGGTCCGACAAAGAAAATAATGTACAGGTGTGTTTTAATGTTAATATTTTTCATCGAAGAAGAACAATTCGGATTAAAAGGCAATTCGGATTATGTGCACCACCGGAAATTAGGATTAAGAATACAAGTAAAAGAACAAGTATGACCTCTTACACAGTGCCAGACTCGGCCTTTCGCGGTGGCTCATTCGGTTCGGATGTTAAACCGGGGGTATCGAGTTCAAATACAATCTGTGCCAAATGTCATTCGAAAAGAGCAACTTCAGAGTAACTCATGTGGCGATATTGCGCAATAAAGTCTGGTACACTCATATATTCAGTCAGACATTTCCATGGTCAGACCATGCTATAACGTGTGGCTAATTTCACCGTGACTTTAATGTTACCGTCACACTTGTCTGACACGTGCTCTACTTGTTTGGAGGCTCTTGGAAGCTAACCTTTTCAGGGTTGCCCAAATTGACAGAAACAAATCGGGAGAAATTTTCTCTTCAGCTTTGATGAGAAATCATGATTTTATACACATTGATAGCGCGCCAAATCATAATTCGCGACACTAATAAATCTCTAACTCGGAAAATTTCATTTAATATATTAAAATTTCTCCTTTTGAGTTTTAATTGTGTAATTATTAACATTATGTGGGCTTATAAATATATACAAGATTATTTAATATTAGTACTCTATATTTATCACAGACCCAGGCAACGGTTGATTGTGAAACTGTAAAAAATATTTACAATTTTCTTTTCTTTTGTTTATAATTCTACAAAGTGTTTCATCTTTAAATATTTAAAAGGCGCATTTAAACTGTGAATTCAAACGAAATTAACGTAGACACACTGATTTCAACCTTACCTGGACGAGGCCGCCATTAACCCTTTAACCGCCAAATTATTTAATTTGAATTTCACTCACTTGAAGTTGTGTCTCGCTGACGCGATCCACAACTTCAAGTGAGTGAAAATTATTCAGATTTGACAATATGGAGGTCAAATCTTTTCAAATCTTGCTGGTTGATGTCAAATGTTATCTTTAACTGTAAAAATAACATATTTTAAATGTGGTACTTAATGTGCTAATAAAAAATGAAAACCCGAATAAATGCGGCACCGGCGGGTAAAGGGTTAACATGATCGCCCAGTCACGTTGAAAAGGGAGGAACAAGGACATTTTTCCGATAAAACCCCACGCAGGATCAGCTGAGTTCGGAACAATTCGTAGAATCGGCCTAACAAAACAAATGCGCCTGTAGAAAAGCTTGAAGTAATCCGTAGAATGGGCAGTCCGGCATTTGTCTTTTTCATCTCGTTACGCGTGGTTCAGGGGCCTAAATATAAAATAATATTTCTAATCAATAAGGCGATTTTTTTAAAGCACACTTTGGAAGAAAAGGAGATAGCGTTGTTGGTGGTGTGAACAAGTTCGTATATTGTTTCATAAATTATTTGAATGTTATATACATATATACAAATTTATTCTTAAGGATTACATGTCGGCCTAGCGTTAGTTCTTGTCTCAATATCGAGAATTGTATAATAAAAAAACGGTCATGATGGGGCTCCATGAATCTCAGCAGTCTCAGTGGACTCAACGATGATTGGTAGTTTTTCCATCTGGCTGATTGCACGACCATAAATGATAACTGCTGATAAACACTTTGCGCAGATTTATATTATTGCGATGGATCATAAAACCAATGCAAACCATTGATAAATAGCATATGCCTCAGCAACAATATTATTGTTGTATGCGTGCATGTCAGTAAGCCAATGTTTACGATACAGCATCGCAATGAGCTTATGCAAGTCTATTTTTCGTTCGTATAGATTATATATAAATAAAAAATTCTCACAAAGTTGCAATAAAGAACAGCAGTAAAAACTGTTTTGTATGTGTGAATGTGACCGCTTCCCCACAATAACAAAATAACAGTTTTTCTTATGTTAGGTTCAATTAATTTATTATATTTTTGCTGACCGGTAAACATACCCTGGTGAAAATAAGAGCCTCTACTGCCTATTAGGTGATGACAGAGTCGTGACGGGGCTTTGTCTTGGGAATACCGGGGCCAGCACTGCAGAAGCCGCCGTATCCTGCAGGAAGGGCTGCCTCTCGTCCACATTGATTTTGTCTGTCTGTTCATTCGGATCATTCTTTGCACCACGTCGGCCGTCCCTGACAGCACAACAAAACTCGAAGGGGCTCTTTTGTGAAAATTTATCAGGCGGACGATTTTCGCGGAAGGTATCTTCCATTCCGGTTGCCTGGTTTCACGGGTGGGCGATATTTGAGTTGCGGCATTAAAGTTCCGGTGAAAGCGAGTCGACGCATGCGCAGTATCCAGCTGTCGGCGGAATATGATGTGGGGAGCATTGATTTTACCATGTTTCATAGCAGGCTATCACAGGTCCCCCGCTTTGGGCGGCAAACCAATCAATTTGGAAATTGGGTGTCTCCAGACGAGCCCCCTTGGGGTCGACTGACTGATTGTTCTCCTGTGCTACTGCAGGCTTTTTGTAGTCTGTTATGCACGTGGACATTGTATATAATATATATAGCCTATATATATGTGTGTGTTATTTCAGTACCTCTCACATATCGGAGGAACAATGAAAATATTATGTTCATGTCGGGGATAACTGCCTAACTCCATTTCAAAAGTGTGTAGTAGGCCTACCTATTTGACTTTCATGCATGCGTCAACCTTGAAAAATCAAGTCACCGCAACGACAGTTGTAAGCTGGATAACGATAATATGACATTTTTTATCATATCTCGAGCATGTGTTATATTTAACTTCAAGTTCAATGTATGTCTTATCAGAAAAAAAAACCCAAACATATGATACAAAGGACGGTTTATAGCAGGAAATGTAGTCCATGTGTACTTATCAATTAAGTAACCATCCGGCCCCTACCATACAATATGGCGAACCTCATAATACTCGTAAGAAGTAGCTATGATTTCCAACGTTTTTAATTATAAAGAGTTGAAAATCATACACGCAGGGTCACATGTATCCTCTGGATTGGTTTTCTTCATACCCGAAAGACATGTGTCAAAATAAAGACTAATTTTCTATTCATTCTATACCTCTATATGGCATACCACAAGGGTATGTACTGGGCCCTTTGCTCTTCACTTTTTACACATCTCCACTTATTTCTATTTTAGGTTTTGCAGATGACACTCAGATTTAAATATCGATCTCTGTCGGCTGAGAATACTCAGCAGCAATTGGAGGCACTAGATGTGCACCATAAGTGTATTTGCTTGGATGACGCAAGCCAAGTTGAAGTTGAACCTCAACCCAAGTAAAACCGAATTCCTTCTAAGTGGATCTGAATTTCATAGGATAATGTTTAGTCACCTTTCCCCCTTCCAATTCTTGGTAGCCAAACAGATTCGCCAAGACACCTAGGGATCCGACTTGACAATAATTTTAATTTTCGCCAACATAATGTATAAAGTGGGTAATGCCTGTTTTTATCGCTTTCAGGATCTTCGACGTATCAGAAAAAGTTCACCTCTTGCTCTCGCTAAACAGATTGCAGTTGCGACAGTGACTAGTAAACTAGACTTTTGTAATTCTCTACTACACCCCCCCCCCCAAAAAAAAATTGTTAATATTACAGTGTGTCCAGAATTGTTTGGCTAGGATAGTGACTATAACATAACGCTTTAGTCTTTCCATCACTATATCAAAGTCAGTGCATTGGTTAAATCTATCATCCAGTCTAAAATAAGCATTTATTTTTCCTGGTTAATTCCTAATCAACCAGAATACCTGTTAAACTTCTTGGTGCCACTTATTCAGTTGTGATCTTCTGACACCAACAAACTTTATGTTCCCCGAATAAAAACTAAGAAGGGATCGAGGATATTTTTTATTGCATATCCTACCTTCTGGAATTCACTACATGTAGGCATAAGAACATCAACAATGATCATTACTTGATAAATACCCTTTTTGATTGATTTGGCTTATCCGCTGCCCAGCTAATTATTGTTGCCCAGCTAATTGTTGATGACCATGCCTTGACTTTGACTCTTCTTGAACACTGATTCGGATTTTCGCGCCTCCGAACTCTGAGCAGCTTTGCACAATAAAAGTGTTTTGAATTAAATTGAATGTCCACTATAATTTCCATGTACATTTTAATATATATGTAAACTCCGAAATACATCTGATTTCTATCGGTATTTTTAACATTTCAATGATTTCTGTTTGTAATGAATGATGTTTTCAAAATATCCAACTTTATTTCCCTGTGCCCGTTGATCTATATAATTATGCACTTTGATTACGTATGTTTCTAGACAGCAAAAAAAAAAGTTAAAACTTCAAAGGGGATAGACATTCACTCTCCAGTTGTGTGCGATCAGACTGATAATTTAGTATGTTGAGTGTGCGTCTGGGCCCGTATTCTCGTACAAGTTACGATATATCGTAGGCTTCTGATTGGTCGAGATGGCCACCATCACTCTAGGTGGACATCCCTACCGTGTGAATGTATCAGAGGGTAACGCTACAAAGAAATCAAGATTGTTCTATTTTAAGCTGGAATTTGCGTCGCCATTTCAAGCCTCTAATGAAAGATTACAAATGCCACATTACTATCCATATGGTTGCTTTCAAACACATTCATGCGAGCGAACAGCAGCATTTTTATATCGGTACTCCATCATCGGGAGCAGGCATGATTTGGCTTTGGTCTTGATCAGGGCGTGTGGCATTGGTCTTTTGGGATTAATGACACGGCCTGAAGCTGTTTCCTGAGAGAAAGATTACAGATCTATAAATCTATATAGCTAACTAGCTGGTGGGCTACTTCGCTAACGAGCCTTTCAGGTAGACTCACTCACCGATAAATACCCTCGATTTGTGTCTCCTCAAATCTGAAATATATTTCACAAGGCGGATAATATTATATTTAGCTGTAAAAGTTTAGCATTGTCTGAAACATATCATAGCTATATGAGTTTTGTTTAGTTACGTCGATTCAGTGTCGTGCAATTATGATGTTATTGGTGATTTTTGGTAATTAGTCACATATTTCAAATAATATTTCTTAAATATTTCTAATAATTTTCAAAAGTTTTTTTCAAATTCACATAATCCGCACATTGTAACTGTCGCAATTAAGTTTATTTGTGTCTCACGATCAGGCTACAGAGACATAATTTGAAACTTGTAATAATCACAAAATTACTTCGTGAACAGAATGTTATTCATGATGAGTGTTGGAATCTTCACCTTCAATGCCATCCAATAGCTACGTAACACACACCATCCAGTTGAATATGTGGGTTGGTTTAATGCTGGACTCCTGTGTGCGACGCAGGACCAACATTAAATCAACCCAGGGACAGCGTCTCGTGTTTACTGGGATGTTTGTGGGGCCCACCATGGAGCTGATGGAACTGGCAGTCGCCCATCCCATACTTCAGTGGCTCATCATCAGTACAGCAGTCAACACACCCTGTATACTGTCCTGCAAAGCCAAAAGGAACACTTTACAAGTAAGCAGATACCGGTACTCAGGTACTGCTTTTTGGCTTTGCAGAGCAGTATCCCAGCAGACACAATACGTTGAATCAAGGTTGGTTTAACGTTGGTCCAGCGTCGTAGACGGTGGACCAACGGTAAACCAACATTGATTTAACGTATTGTGTCTGCTGGGTATATGTGCTATTGAAAAAGCCCTACATCTGCCTTCATCTGAGCAAGCACTAGACGTTTACCCAATGCTGGTTCAATGCCGCAGACGGTGGACCAACATTGAACCAGTCTCAGATAGCTGACGTTTGTTGGGAGGCTGGTCTGTTTACATCAACCTCATTAACTATTCAATCCAGACATTTAAACGGAACACAACGGGATAAAAACAAACACAGAAATTGGACTTAGACTTAATTGATATACATGTATATACATAGGTTAGAATGACCCACAATGACAATGACAATGACCCGTTTTTGGTATCATGCCCTTTCTGGCCTTTTTGTCTGTTGTCAGTACGGAGTTCGTAAAAGTGCTAATTGGCAGCACGATTCATAACATTTAAAAAAAACAGTAGATTCTGATCTATGAATCCACACTTATTCTAGCTATTGCAGACAATGTAATAGGGGGTCTGTCTATCAAATCTTGGATCCCGTTCCAACAAACACTTGACCAGCGTCACAGACGATGGTCCAAATCTGAACAAGCATTGGTTAACGTCCCGTGTCTGTTGATATATTATAATGTATTTTAAGTCTAAGAAAGATCTCAATCTGTTGAGATATTATATGTATTTCAAATCGAAGAAAGATCTCAATTACGATAGTTGCATGGATCTAATTATCCTCGGCGCTATGCGCCTCGTACATTCGGATCTACATTCTTTCTCATTGACAGGTTTTGTATATATTGTTGTCCTGCTAGTATTAACCGTCATCCCATTTACTAATTGTGATATTTGGATAATAGCGGCAGTGGGCCTTCTGTTTGTTGGTCTTTGTATGCGGTATGCATATTAAGAAAAACATAGGCCTAGACCTTCTTAGCTCATTGTAAATTGTCCTGGAATGTCTTGGTAACTGGTATGCCAATTTTAGCCCTTCCTCAAAGACAGAGTGAGCATTAGCGACGATTTAATTAATTTAAGAACAACTTTAAAATTGAAACTAACTAGGCTACGTCATAGCTTGGCGATTAGCATATTCATTCCTCGCACATTGATACCGCCTCCATATAGGTGGGCCCACAACTAAACATACGTACTCAATACGACGTAACTGCTTTAAGCTAATACACTTCTCTATCCAGGTTAGATAATAATGCGTGTGTATAGGCCTACCCATAGATAGAATTGAGCTGAAACGACACTTTCGTCATTGCAGTCAGTGGGGACGGGACAGCCATTGACGTTATCCATAATCAGATGAGAAACAAGCAGGAGGGGGTAACCACACAGTTTCATCATTGCGGAGATGTAATCAGTGACAGGCTAATCCGTGACAATGCCTTTCAATCGACAATCTCAGGGGCGCAAGCACATTAGGTAATCCCAGCTTTAGTGTTTCATCTCGCGTGCTGACAGGGATGTATCGAATGCAGCATCCTCTCTCCAAAAACAAAACAAGACGCGCTGTCTTGTCTTGTTTTCGAGAGGGTGTATTCGATACAAATTGGCAAAGACAGATGTTGATCCATGGCTACCGGCTCACGCTTGCACAGTGTCTGAATTCTGTTTTTTTTTCTCCCGTGCGGGTTGTCCACGTGTGGATGGAGCTGTCCCCACATTAACGTTACACGAGGAGCAGTAGTTTATCACTCACGTCATGGCATCAAAGACCAACCCTATCTCAATCTGTATCCATCAAGTAACACCACGACAGAGCTATTCTATTTGACACACGCGACGTGAAAATTGCGCATATTTTCACGCTACTGTATTAATTAGGCTCTTCTAGAGAATTTAGAAATAACGGTTTAGTAAACCCAAGAATTTACGCGTTTCAGTTTTGTAACGTGGAAATGCTAACTTACTTATATAATTATGTATTATAACCCCCACGTACTTCGGCTACACTGTTCAACATAAGCTGTTGTTGTGACTGCATTTCCACCGGTCTGGAAAGAAAAAATAGAATTCTAGGAATTCTCTCACACATGTAGGGAAATAAATACATAAACTGGTAGAGGCCTAACGTCAACAATGGTGAAGCAATAAAAGAAGTGTCTCATTTGAGATGAGCTAGCAAGAAAACTGGGGTTAATGAGTCCGTTTGCACGAGTTTTGAACGAGAGTATACTGTATCTCTATCATAAGAGTTAGTGTTTTTTTTTGAGGTAAATAGTGAAACAAAAATGTCACCAGGAAAACAAAAAAATCCAAATAACCCACCTGATTTTAGAAAAGTAATGAGACTCGTGTTTACCGCAATATGTCATAAAAAACTAATGGCAAGGAACATAGAATAAACGAAGCTTGGTTTAAAATATTTATTATCCGATTGGAACAATATGCTTGTCAACTACCTGGGCCTATGTCTAATTTATGTCATGGTATCAACATATTTGTCCAAATTATTAAATTATGTATTTCACGGGTGGGCCCAAATACATTCTCAAAATAAAAAAATCAGAAGTTAAACAATTTGATTATATTGGACCAAGAATACAGTCAAATACCTGACCAGTTGAAAAGATGTTAAATCTGTTCAATCTGAATAATGTGTTATTTAAACAGTATAATATAGTACTATATTTGGGTCTATAAGTCCTATGCCTTTATAGCTCTAAATCATACAAATCAAATGATCATTACGTGCATATATAAAGTGGAATTAGGGCGAATAAAATCTATCAAGTATCCGGCACCACTGAATACAAAGTAGGTCTATTCATAATTTTATGAAATTCAAATATTTTGTGTTTATTTCATTTTTGTCCTATTTTTGTTATATTTTGAAACAGCATGGAGGAGCGTTGTGCTTCCGGATAATAACGTGTTGCTTTCTGGCGGGATTTACAACGTCGGCGAGCTGTCTCTCCGTCATGGGTGTGAGGAGTAAACGTGCATGCAAAATGGCGGCGGTGGGAGCGTGGAATAAATGAAGTCGTCTAGCTGCATTTTGCGTCCCGAGTAAATGAGCTGCATAACGATGTACGGCCGGGGGTGTAGCCGGTCCGCGCAGTCACCGGTCATAGCTCACCGGGGTTATGGGGATTTATGACAAAATAAGAGGTGTCCCCGCAATCAGCGGATCCCGGTCAAGGGCCGGGTGAGTGGTGGGCCAGCGTCCGCGACGCTGGCCCACCACTCACCCGGCACTGAGGCAGCACCCGTTGTTTTTACCGCCGTGTGCGACGAACCAATATGGACGTGCTATTGACGTGGACTCCCGCCCAATGTCACTCACTCAGATCGCAACGACAACTTGACTCAGCAGAATTTCAGCGCTAATCGTTCTTATGAATATTTCTGAATAAAACTCATTGATTTTCACGTCGAAAGCGTTTACTTCTCGCTCCGCAGAGCTGACCCGCAGGGTTGTAAGGATCCCGATAATTTCCCGTGACAATTTGATGGACTAAATTGATCCGACGAAATGCGTTGCTTATCCGGGGAAAGTAAATGTCGCTAAGGAGAGTGTTAATCTTCCTGTGGAACGTGATCCGCATCAAAGACTCTGCTCCGTGACCATCCGCGAACCAAAGAAGTCCATATTGTCATCCGCGCGGTGTCTCGAATCGCCTTACCGACTAAAACAGCCATGCGAATAGAAATAAATTGTATTCAAATTGTTCAAATATAAACCTAGAGGACAACGTTTTTAAAAAAGACTTAAGAATTCATGGGTATTAAAAAAATTAAAATTTATGTGGCACTCTTAGTTAGGCCATATAAAGCATATTTATTTTGATATACACGCAGTCCATTTGAATGTCATGGAGGCATAAGCTCCTCTTTTTTAAACAAAATAATGCATGTTTAAAAAAGAAATAATTTCCAAGTACAATATTTGCCTTGATCTACCAACCATTATTTTAAACCCCAAACTAGCATTATTAAACAAAGGTATTATTATTCAATATGGCTTCAAACAAATCTACATATACTACATTAGGGCCTATATTTGTTGAATTTGAAATTAAATTTATTTTTAATTATTTTAAGGGACTCAATGAGGCTAAATTCATGAAAAAATCGATGATTCTATTTTTCCTTCTTAATGTGGCCATATGATGTAAACATGTCCATAGACTAGAACTGCAAAGAAAAAATTCGTGCTGCGCATTTACCAGTTAGGCTAGATATAGAGACGAAATCCCCGTATTTCTTATTTTGGACATGCATGTCCAAAATAAGAAATACGGGAATTTCGTCTCCATATCTAGCCTAACTGGTAAATGCGAAGCAGAAAAATGTAAAGACTTTTGCATTTCTAGTCTATGGGCATGTTTACATCATATGGTCATATTAAGAAGCCAAAATAAAATTACCGATTTTGTTATGATTTTAGCCTGATTGAGTCCCTTCAAACTGCTCAGGCTGGCTTCCGAAATTTTTTTCTCAGTATTCCTAAATTGAATTAAAAGATTGAAATTTCAATTGAGGGCTGCCGAAAACACAAATACAAGGCTTGAACTGTATCCGATCCTGGAATGGATCAACTCGCCTTGAACAACCACCGGTATGTTGAACGCAGGGCTGGACAGATACCAGTCAGCCTGATCCTGGTATATTGATCACTGATCTTCACTCTGTCCTAATGGTGGTTTCGGTGTTACAGCATAATTGTGTAATGACGAGAAGTCTTCAACACTGACAATATACAGATGTCCATGACTATGATTACCTACCGGAATGCCCGAGGACCTGTATGCAGCCACGCCCCCACCATACAGAGTCACTCCTGTGGTTCTGGTTACCTCACTATACAGAGTCACTCCTGTGGTTCTGGTGACCTCAACATACAGAGTAACTCTTGTGGTTCTGGTGACCTCACCATACAAAGTCACTCCTGTGGTTCTGGTGAACTCACCATACAGAGTCACTCCTGTGGTTCTGGTGACCTCACCATACAGAGTCACCCTGTGATTTCACACCATACACAGTCACTCCTGTGGTTCTGGTGACCTCACCATACAGAGTCACCCTGTGGCTCTTCACAATACAGAGTCACCCTGTGATTCTGGTGACCTCACCATACAAAGTCACACTGTGGTTCTGGTGACCACACCATACAGAGTCACTCCTGTGGTTCAGGTTACCTCACCATACAGAGGCACCATGTGGTTCTGGTGACCTCACCATACAGAGTCACTCCTATGGTTCTGGTGACCTCACCATACAGAGTCACTCCTGTGATTCTGGTGACCTCACCATACAGAGGCACCATGTGGTTCTGGTGACCTCACCATACAGAGTCACCATGTGGTTCTGGTGACCTCACCATACAGAGTCATTCCTGTGGTTCTGGTAACCCCACCATACAGAGTCACCCTGTGGTTCTGGTGACCTCACCATACAGAGTCACCCTGTGGTTCTCGTGACTCCATCATTATATAGAGTCACCATGTGGTTCTGGTGACCTCACCATACAGAGTCACCCTGTGGTTCTGGTGACCTCACCATACAGAGTCACCCTGTGGTTCTCGTGACTCCATCATTATATAGAGTCACCATGTGGTTCTGGTGACCTCACCATACAGAGTCACCCTGTGGTTCTGGTGACCTCACCATACAGAGTCACCCTGTGGTTTTGGTCACCCCACTATACAGAGTCACTCTGTGGTTTTGGTCACCCCACTATACAGAGTCACTCTGTGGTTTTGGTCACCTCACTATACAGAGTCACTCTGTGGTTTTGGTCACCTCACTATACAGAGTCACTCTGTGGTTCTGGTGAGATCACATTACAGAGTCACTCCTGTGGTTCTGGTGACCTCACCATACAGAGTCACTCTGTGGTTCTGGTCACCTCACCATACAGAGTCACTCTGTGGTTCTGGTGACCTCACCATACAGAGTCACTCTGTGGTTCTGGTGACCTCACCATACAGAGTCAACCCGTGGTTCTGGTGACCCCATCATACAGAGTCACCCTGTGGTTCTGGTCACCTCACCATACAGAGTCACTCTGTGGTTCTGGTGACCTCACCATACAGAGTCACTCTGTGGTTCTGGTGACCTCACCATACAGAGTCACTCTGTGGTTCTCGTCACCCCATCATACAGAGTCACTCTGTGGTTCTGGTGACCTCACCATACAGAGTCAACCCTGTGGTTCTGGTCACCTCACCATATTAGAGTCACTCTGTGGTTCTGGTGACCCCATCATACAGAGTCACCCTGTGGTTCTGGTGACCTCACCATACAGAGTCACTCTGTGGTTCTGGTGACCTCACCATACAGAGTCACTCTGTGGTTATCGTCACCCCATCATACAGAGTCACTCTGTGGTTCTGGTGACCTCACCATACAGAGTCACCCTGTGGTTCTGGTCACCTCACCATACAGAGTCACTCTGTGGTTCTGGTGACCTCACCATACAGAGTCACTCTGTGGTTCTGGTGACCTCACCATATAGAGTCACCCTGTTGTTCTGGTCACCTCACCATACAGAGTCAACCCTGTGGTTCTGGTGACCTCACCATATAGAGTCACTCTGTGGTTCTGGTGACCTCACCATATAGAGTCACCCTGTTGTTCTGGTCACCTCACCATACAGAGTCACCCTATGGTTCTGGTCACCCCATCATACAGAGTCACTCTGTGGTTCTGGTGACCTCACCATACAGAGTCACTCTGTGGTTCTGGTGACCTCACCATACAGAGTCACCCTGTGGTTCTGGTCACCTCACCATACAGAGTCACTCTGTGGTTCTGGTGACCTCACCATACAGAGTCACTCTGTGGTTCTGGTGACCTCACCATATAGAGTCACCCTGTTGTTCTGGTCACCTCACCATACAGAGTCACCCTATGGTTCTGGTCACCCCATCATACAGAGTCACTCTGTGGTTCTGGTCACCTCACCATACGGAGTCACCCTATGGTTCTGGTCACCCCATCATACAGAGTCACTCTGTGGTTCTGGTCACCTCACCATACAGAGTCACTCTGTGGTTCTGGTGACCTCACCATACAGAGTCACTCTGTGGTTCTGGTGACCTCACCATACAGAGTCACTCTGTGGTTCTGGTCACCCCACCATACAGAGTCAACCCGTGGTTCTGGTCACCCCATCATACAGAGTCACTCCTGTGGTTCAGGTTACCTCACCATACAGAGGCACCATGTGGTTCTGGTGACCTCACCATACAGAGTCACTCCTATGGTTCTGGTGACCTCACCATACAGAGTCACTCTTGTGATTCTGGTGACCTCACCATACAGAGTCACTCTGTGGTTCTGGTGACCTCACCATACAGAGTCACTCTGTGGTTCTGGTCACCCCACCATACAGAGTCACTCTGTGGTTCTGGTCACCCCACCATACAGAGTCACTCTGTGGTTCTGGTCACCCCATCATACAGAGTCACTCTGAGGTTCTGGTCACCTCACCATACAGAGTCACTCTGTGGTTCTGGTGACCTCACCATACAGAGTCACTCTGTGGTTCTGGTGACCTCACCATACAGAGTCACTTTGTGGTTCTGGTGACCTCACCATACAGAGTCACTCTGTGGTTCTGGTGACCTCACCATACAGAGTCACTTCGTGGTTCTGGTGACCTCACCATACAGAGTCACTCTGTGGTTCTGGTGACCTCACCATACAGAGTCACTCTGTGGTTCTGGTGACCTCACCATACAGAGTCACTCTGTGGTTCTGGTGACCCCATCATACAGAGTCACTCTGTGGTTCTGGTCACCTCACCATACATAGTCACCCTGTGGTTCTGGTGACCTCACCATACAGAGTCACTCTGTGGTTCTGGTCACCCCACCATACAGAGTCACTCTGTGGTTCTGGTCACCCCACCATACAGAGTCACTCTGTGGTTCTGGTCACCCCATCATACAGAGTCACTCTGTGGTTCTGGTCACCTCACCATACAGAGTCACTCTGTGGTTCTGGTCACCTCACCATACAGAGTCACTCTGTGGTTCTGGTGACCTCACCATACAGAGTCACTCTGTGGTTCTGGTGACCTCACCATACAGAGTCACTTTGTGGTTCTGGTGACCTCACCATACAGAGTCACCCTGTGGTTCTGGTGACCTCACCATACAGAGTCACTCTGTGGTTCTGGTGACCTCACCATACAGAGTCACTCTGTGGTTCTGGTCACCCCATCATACAGAGTCACCCTGTGGTTCTGGTGACCTCACCATACAGAGTCACCCTGTGGTTCTGGTGACCTCACCATACAGAGTCACTCTGTGGTTCTGGTGACCTCACCATACAGAGTCACTCTGTGGTTCTGGTCACCCCACCATACAGAGTCACTCTGTGGTTCCGGTCACCCCACCATACAGAGTCACTCTGTTGTTCTGGTCACCCCATCATACAGAGTCACTCTGTGGTTCTGGTGACCTCACCATACAGAGTCACTCTGTGGTTCTGGTGACCCCATCATACAGAGTCACCCTGTGGTTCTGGTCACCTCACCATACAGAGTCACTCTGTGGTTCTGGTGACCTCACCATACAGAGTCACTTTGTGGTTCTCGTCACCCCATCATACAGAGTCACTCTGTGGTTCTGGTGACCCCATCATACAGAGTCACTCCTGTGGTTCTGGTGACCTCACCATATAGAGTCACTCTGTGGTTCTGGTGACCTCACCATACAGAGTCACTCTTGTGGTTCTGGTGACCTCACCATACAGAGTCACCCTGTGGTTCTGGTCACCTCACCATTCAGAGTCACTCTGTGGTTCTCGTCACCCCATCATACAGAGTCACTCTGTGGTTCTGGTGACCCCATCATACAGAGTCACTCTGTGGTTCTGGTCACCTCACCATACAGAGTCACTCTGTGGTTCTGGTCACCCCATCATACAGAGTCACCCTGTGGTTCTAGAGACCAGATGGCTTGCCCACCCACACTCCCTGTACAGCCCACTTCAGAAGCCAGGCCGAATTAGCTGTCCGGATCGATACACCGTCCGCTGTTGAGATCCATGTGTAGCGTCGTGTGATGCAAGTGCTGCATTTGAAAGTATCCGTGGGAACAATATAATGCGTCTTCCGTTCAAGAGTTATGTAAAATACATTGTGATGACATTTGGCGTAACATTTGGCAGACATGTTGTGTATATAACATTATGCAATACTTGTGATTTTATTTTATAAATATGAGCGAAGTGAAGAAAAACAGTACGATGTTTGAATGTTATTACATATACGCCAATTACATACAACTGTAGCCAGGTGCTTTTTTCTTAAACAAAGTGATTCCGCTATAGTAGGGGTTCGTTATTTGGATGTTAATCTTGGTGTATTTATAAGTTATAATAGCTTGAAAAACATAATTTGCTATGATATCAGTATAATGGATTAGCATTTGTTGTGCAATCATATTCATCGTGCCCAAATAGGAATAGTATTATTTTCTTTCTCAGAAAAAGAAGATAAATATGTCATGGATACATTGTCGTTTGATTCCCTGCTTTTCTTTTTATCTCCTCTAGGGCATGTTATCACGTAGGTGTTTTTTTCTTTCTGTGGACGCGATAGAACATCATTGTTGAGCTCTGCTGCGGAAAACGACGTCAGCCTGTCATCCACAGCCCAGCGTTGTCTCAGTAACGGGCCAGCGTCGCAGACGCTGGTCCGTTACTGAGGCAACGATGGGATAATAATCAGCATATCTGCAAATGTCCTCTACGGATCGCGCCAGACGTGCCCCGTAATGAGGTTGTTTTGCCAAATTGGTGCAGGACTCCCCATCCAATGAGTTTACTAGATGACAAGATCTGTTGTTGGCTCCTGTCTCTTTTCTATCAGACACTGCGTGGTGGTCTGTTTTATGTACAAACGAAAGACTCCGTACCAAGCATGAAGACTTAACTTAATGTATGTGCTAATGTTAAAATGTATGTGTTATTATGATTTTAAAATTATACGGGAGAGGACATTTTTTTATTCAGGATTAAATATGATATAGGGCATATTGCTGTTAAATTGTATATAGAATTAGTATAAGTTCCAGTACACACTACTGAATGTATAATTGTTATGCATAAAATAGTAATGTCGTAACATAATGAATATTTAGCAGATATATTCAGGTATCGCGTTAATAAATTAAATTGACATGATAGTAGCAATCAAGTGATAAAATAGTAATCTAATTCAACATAAAAGGAGTCGTGTATAATTATATGTACACTGACACGACAAAACATCCATAATTATATTTTACACTAGACCATCTTTAATGGAAGCATATTGATTCTCTCAATGAAGACAATGTCTGTCTGGCAGATGCTTGTTAAAATTACTTCACTAATGATTAGAGAGCATTACCGTCACTTTGGCTGACAGAGACATTCCTTTAACCCTTTAACCGCCGGTGTCGCATATATTTGGGTTTTCATTTTTTATTAGCACATTAAGTACCACCTTTTAAATTTGGTAAAGATAAAATATGACATCTATTGTAATATTTGAAAACAGTTGACCTCCATTTTGTCAAATCTGAATAATTTTCACGCACTTGAAGTTGTGGATCGCGTCAGCGAGACACAACTTCAAGTGGGTGAAAATTCAAATTGAATAATTTGGCGGTTAAAGGGTTAACCTTTACAACACTGAAATATTTTATACATACCAAGAAGGGCGAAGGATTTTTTTTTAATTTGCAATCATCATAAATGTCATTAATTAGCTCTTTCCGCTTCATTTGAATACATATGCTATGGGTTTACGGTTATTATATTTTTTTATTCTTTCAGTGCGGGATCGACCTTAGACGCCTGAATCTAACGTCTAAGGGTTAATCCCGAGGGTATGAATTAATGTAGGCCTACGCCTCTGTGGTCAGGTGATAGTAATTGTATTACAACCTCAGAATATCACAATTTAGCCAATTAACAGGGTGGTGACACACCATGACGTCATCGAACAAACCGGCGCCTAACATAATTTGACCTGATGTTAAACATCACTTACGTCTTATATAGTGAGCATTCCTGTGATGCTATGATGTAGTTAGTTGGGTCGTCATTAATCGAATTTGGAACATTCAGCTAAAATAAAACTACCTTCAGTACAACCACTTAAATTAATCAATCAATCAATCAATCAATCAATCAATCAATCAATCAATCAATCAATCAATCAATCAATCAATCAATCAATCAATCAATCAATCAATCAATCAATCAATCAATCAATCAATCAATCAATCAATCAATCAATCAATCAATCAATCACTTAATCAATCACTCACTCAATCAATCAATCAATCAATCAATCAATCAATCAATCAATCAATCAATCAATCAATCAATCAATCAATCAATCAATCAATCAATCAATCAATCAATCAATCAATCAATCAATCAATCAATCAATCAATTGACCAATCCATTGCGCCTAAGTACGCCGACGACCAAGCTTAGAGGCACATAAAATCCTTAATAGGCCAAAGAAAATTCGCCGCTTTGCTCTTGTAAATATACAAATTGACTGTGTACTTATTGTGTATATTGTGTGTGTTTTAGGTGTGAGGCTGAACGCTTACATCGCCCATTATGAGCCTGTGTACTACAGCCAGCAAGGTCTACAGCAGGCTCATCACAGAGTCAGACGATCTGCAGACTCACAGCTAGATCTACAGTTTGTCGCCCACAGCAGGTAGGCCACAACATGCCCACACAATACTGATTGAATGTGGGGTACCGTCTACAACGGCGGCCCACATTCAATCAACATTTGATCTTTAGTTTGCTATGATAGACGAATCTAACCGATTTTGTGTGTGTTGGAGTAAATATCCTTAATGTCAATCCAGGTGATTTACTCCACGTCAGAGGCTGGGTAATGTATACGTTTCAGCTATTACGTTACATGGCAATTACTCAAGTTTGATTATATTGGTGTCCAATGCTTGGCATTATTATTGAGCAAGTGCAAAATTAAATGTCAAGAAGATAATACTAGCATATTGTGTAACATAGGATATATAGGGTAGATATTAGGGTTGTGTCCAGGCTCTCAGAGACAGTGGGTTAGCTCGGAGCTATGTATGTCTTGCTATATATTCAACTACATTTATCATATAAAACATACAAAAGCATTGTACCTCAGTTATGAATTATAATGTTTATAAATATATGTTTATGAGAAAATTACTGGACCAACACTTTGTTTATCAACGTTTAGTCATGGACCGTGATTGAGAGTTGATGTTGAGCAATAACTCAATCAAGAATAGAATGCATACTAATGAAATAAGTTTCCATGATATTGTCATGATATTAGGGGGTTATTAATCTGCAAGAGTCTACAGTACACCGGGGTCATAGGCTCCAGGACATTTCGCACCATAGACGTTTCGCCCCCCCCCCCAAGACATTTCGCACCCTTCAAGACGTTTCGCCCCCGTCGCCGTGACGACTTGTCCCAGTTGAAGACGTTTCGCCCCCCTGTGAGACGTTTCGCACCAACGGAAGACGTTTCGCCCCCTATGTGAGACGTTTCGCCCCCTATGTGAGACGTTTCGCCCCCTATTGAGACGTTTCGCCCCCTATTGAGACGTTTCGCCCCCTTGGGAAGACGTTTCGCCCCCGTTCTCATATGACGTTTCGCACCCTAGAGAAGACGTTTCGCCCCCGTTCTTATATGACGTTTCGCACCCCAGAGAAGACGTTTCGCCCCCACCCCAAATTAAGATACCTAGCCCCTATATATATTTCTAAAAATAAATAATCAGCCTTCAAATTTATATACGTTAATGTATTACAACTTACAATATTGCATTGAATTATTTATGTTCCTAGTTTAGGTCGGCGATCAGATCGATAACACAATAAATTAAAGTGGCCGAATCAAGGAATGAAAACGGTAAGTGATAGTGAAATTCATGAACAACAAGGTAGCCTAAGTGGGCACACACACATGTCTTTTCTGATAATAAATGGGACGGCAATCTCCACAATTGTATGCTGTTTTATGATTAGGGTGCGAAACGTCTTTCCTAAAAACGAATATCATGCTGATTTATGAATAGTAAGCGAAACGTCTTTCCTAATTATGAAAAGGGTGTGAAACGTCTTTTTGAAATTATGACTATAGGGTGCGAAACGTCTTTCTGATGAGGGGGCGAAACGTCTTTCCAAAATATGAAGAGGGGGCGAAACGTCTTTCCCAATAATAAAATGGGTGCGAAACGTCTTTCCCAAATATGGTTTGTGGGCGAAACGTCTTTCTGAAATATGGTTTGAGTACGGAACGTCTTTCTGAAATATGGTTTGGGTGCGAAACGTCTTTCTGAAATATGGTTTGGGTGCGAAACGTCTTTCTGAAACATGGTTTGAGTGCGAAACGTCTTCCTGAACTATGAAGACGGGGCTAAACGTCTTTCCTATTTATAGGGAGGGGCGAAACGTCTTTCCTAAGTATGAGCTGGGGGGCGAAACGTCTCACTAAAAATGGTGCGAACTGACTATGGGGTTGAAAGTCTGTGTACCGGGGTCATAGGCATATGTTACATGTAGTAATTCATTGAGCGAAAGCCAAATGTTATTGATACTAAAAATAATCATTTCAGATGGATTATGCGTAGATGTCGCGTGTCGTGTGGCTAGTCTCAAGAATACATGAAAGAAAATAGACTGAGTGTTTCCGAATAAATCATCATCATAAATCTGCAGAATATTCCTGTCGTGTCGATCTTATAATTTGGCTGAAATGGCAGGAATTGTAATCAGCATAAGATTATTGTTTAAAAGCCGAAGCCTATAGATACTTAATCTCGTGTTGCTGTTTATTTTAATTGGCCTATATATATAAAGGCCTACTAGCAAAACTAAGAATCATAGGCTATTTTCTAATATCAATACATAGAGAAAGGCACGGCCTTGATCTTTGCCAAGTGAGTCCATCATTTGGTGATGGCTCTCGTGTGCTGGTTCAAACAACAGGGATGGGGTCGATCCAGTTTTTTTTTCTGGGTGGCTTCCTAAGTCCGCATGAGATGCTGGGCTAGCCTTGGCTGGCGTCAAATAACGTCGGCCAACGCTAGACTCCAGTCTCTGATTCCATATTATTGAGAGGTGTTGATCAATCAAGAAATCAGGAGATCTGCCAGACAAACATGGCCGCGGGCCGACATCAGTGAGGCGGCACGCCATTTCAGACCGGGCGACCCCCAATGTCATACAGGTGCAGGAGCTGATTTCACCCGAGGATTATCCGCGGAAACCAATTTAGCTCGACACCGGCGTGACGATGGCCCAGAGCGGGATGACATCGCACCAGCTCTGAGCAGGCGTCGCGCCAGCATGTCCTGAGCGCCCCTCTTGGCATTATAATTGCGACGGGATTTTTAACGGTCATTGCCTTCTGTCAAGCCCAGGGCCGCTGGGAGTCCGGTGGAATGCCCGAAGGAAATGCTTTGAAAAAGCGGTACATTTGCCTGCATGGCCGACGAGGAATGAGGGATGCACTGAAAGTGAAGTGCTGCACTGGTTGATTTAGCGGGACACAACCGGAGATTATTCTGGCCCGATTAAGTGCGGACAAGGCAATATGGATTCGCTCATTGGTTACTATAAGCACAGGCCTTCAACTTTATAAACATAAACTTGTTTTATAGTGATGAATGATAGTCAATATTCTACGGATTTTGCTGAGCGCTGTTTAATAGGATAATAAATTTATATTTTTTCGTCGTCGACATGGCGTGTGCTGAAGCGATTATATGATAAATTATTGTAATATGCAATTGAAAGATGGAGAGAAAAAGACGCTGGCCTGCTCTCGCAATATTGCCAGCTAAGCCTTCTCTTAAAGATTCAGTTTAGTGTGGTTGTAACGTGTTATTGTTAACAAGTCGAATGAGGACATGTACAATAGGGTAGGCCTACTTGAACACCCTTTAATTTCCTCATCTTCCATCCCACTAATATCAACTAGGCTTTCACATATCTTCATTTTACAGCAAAGGTAGGCCTATCACGAAAGTGTACCACTTAATAGTCATGTTTTTTTTTTCAAACTGTCCAGGGACTGCCCTCTCAAATGATTTTTTACACATCTAAGCACCCCCTCATTTCATATCTGAATACGCCCCTGACTCGTCAGACCAGAAACAAAAATCAGATCTTGAGATACCCGATCTTGAGATACGATGATTTGCATTGACACCACCATGCACTTATCATCTCAGTATGTTATGCATCGATGCACGGACAGGGAAAAAGGCGCAAACATCTTTCCCTCTTTTTTGTGACAAACAGTTCTCCAGAGCTCATGAATAACTCCTACCTCCGAGCTGTGCTGCTCCGCAGAGCAAACGGCAGTTACTGCTCACTTTACAAGTAAGCAGTAACTGCCGTTTTTCTTTGCAGGGCATTCCACGTAGATGGCCGTGCTAACCTTTCTCATGACTGTTGCAGGTCGTTCCATCTCCGCCTGAAGAGAGACACACAAGTGTTTGCACCGGATTTACTGGTGGAAAATAGCGCAGGCCGCATCCACTACGACACCAGCCGTGCTTACGTGGGACATCTTCAAGGTGACACAATGTTCTTCAGCATGTTTTTAGTGTGTGTGCGTATATAGGTGTGGGTGCCTAGATATTTTTTTATAGCTAAACAAATATTTTATGTGAATGTGCCTTTATTTGCTGAATTGTTCTAATTGAGATCACCTTTTGGAAAAAAAATATAATATAGGGGCCCTATGTGATAGCAATTCACCACTTGTACCACCCCAATAGGCCAAAGCCAAACTATACTGCTTACAAATTTTTATATCAGTGTATAAATTATGAGCAATTGTATGTGATAATTTGGGTTAATCTGGATAAAACTACAAGATTCCCATAGCTATGCGAACAGACGAATAATCACAAGATTATATAATATATAGCCTTATATGGGCTTTGTTTCATTACAGTGTATAGAATGATAGCGCCGTGGTGGCCTTTGTAATAATGTTACATGTCGCTGTGTCAAAAGAGCTGCGACATAGACAATGATCATGGGATTCCTGGAAAATCAAGGGCAAACTTTTTGTCTGGATCGCAAATCATTTAATTCGTGACAGCAACCTGACGGCGACACGAGCTGTGATCAAATGTGATCAAATAATATATTATCCTCGCAAACACGATATGTTCACCCACTGTTGGTATAATGGTGGGCCAGCGTCTAGTATGCTGGCCCATCATTATGCGAACAGAGGATGAACGTTTTCGTGTTTGCTGGGATGTTCTGTGTGAGAGGCTGACCTGATATGTCGGCCATGTTTTGATTATTTAGACGGGCTTTAAGCTGACGTAATCCCGGATCTCAGCCTTATTAACATGTTGCCTTTTGTCTCCTAGTAACCAATCCACGACTCGGCACGCAGCAGAGGTTGAACTGATTTTATTTTAATGTTGGACCAGCATTGCAGACACAGGCTGCTCGTTTCGTGTTTTCCGGGATCACAGTGTAACCCTTACAACTCTGAAAGATTTTTGTATAAACCATGAGAACCAAAGGGTTTTCCGACTCGAAATCATCATAAATGTCTTAGGTAGATCCTTCGCTTCATTTGAATACCTATGGATATACGACCGTTATATTTTTTTAATTCTTTCAGTGGGGGATAGACTTTAGACATCATGACGTCTGAAGTTGATCTCCGCATTGAAAGAAAATAGAACTATTTTACATAAGGGTTAACCAAAAGCTCTCACCATCACATTCTGGCACATCTCAGAACTGTGAAATAAGTGACCTGCACAAGGAGACGTTCAGTGGCTTTATCCCTGGAGTTCCTAAATTATGGTTTTCTTTGAATGTTGAAAAAATCGTGCTATACATTGTCAACCCTTCCAGAGCGAGAAAAAAAGTAAATTCGTTTTAAAAGTTATTTTATATTCTCAGTACTATGCGCTCCTATAAGAAATAGGTTTCAAAACAGGATAGATCACAAGTTTACATCCCCCTTTTGAAGTTCAGCAGAATATTCTGCTCCAAATTCCAAACCACTGGGTGTTCAACCAAGGAAAATACCATTTGATTCTATTTTCCTACATTGGTTTAACTAATGAACGCTTACAAATGCAGCTCGCTCGTTCGTTGGCTCGGGGTTTGTTCATTCGTTTGCTGGCACGTTTCTTTAAGGATGCGAAGAACTTGCGCGAACAATTCCGTGTTATATTATCTTGAAGATACACTTTTGCCTAAAAATTTAAAATTTAATCCACACTAGATTCTACATGAGCGTATAGTACATAAACACACGACTGTCATATTTCATTTTTAGCGGCGTGTTCGTAAAACTGCCCACGCCATGAACATGGTAAACACAGCTTCGTTATATTATATGATTGACATAAATGATTTCTGGAAAATGACCTAGTTCCACAGGGACAGGCCTATCACTTGAGAATGAGAGGTGCGAGCTCTGGGCGGTACACTATCACGACCGGATACTAAAAGGTTAAATATAAGGCTCATGTTTGGTAAATGGAATACATGGCAGTCATTGTCCGTCAAAGATCACAGTGCCTGTATCGTGCTCATGTTGACAGAGACTGAAAGAGCGTGGTATTTATAGAGTGCTCACAAAGTGTGACTAAATATGCCCACATCTTGAGCCAGTGTCTGAAAAATTAAGACTCCCGTGGGTTTTAAGCTTACAGTAAAGTCTAAGGTAACTGCGAGCTTAACCCCTTTTAAATTTTAATACAGCCCTCAGACTCATGGCAGCGCCTATAGTAGAAAGACAGAGTGTGAGAACTATGACGCTTATAGGGTGCTGATAAATTGGCTGATTTTATTAGAGCATTAGGACTCGGTGGATGAAAGGGGATAGAGGGGTCTGACAGAATTTGTTATTTATCAAGCCCAGCTAATAGCAGGTGGAGGGGCGTGCAGGTGTCTAGGTGTCTGCCGTGGCCCGCTGGGGTGAGCTACATGCCTGCAGGACGGGCCAATGTCCTGCCAGATCCCAGCTAGGCCACCAATAAGCAAGAGACGTTCTTCCAATATTGAGGTGATGTTGGGCCATCGTCGCAGACGATGACCCAACGTCACATCCATATTGGATCAATGTTTCTTGTTTGCTGGGGATAGCATGACTTTGTAAGCAAGAGTCGAAAAGGTGCTGAGCACGAGTGGTGTGCATAAAAGAGACTTGACTAACGTTAGTGTGCTGATACGTGTGCACATATTAGCAGAATAGTGTATTCACAAAGAAGACGCCCATACTAAGTAAGTGTATAAAGACAGGTCTATTGATACTTGGCAGTGGTAGTTGATAGCATCAAAGACGCTACTTGCTAACTAGAGTAGTTTGTTCCGACAAAGTCAATAATAGTTCACTCACACAATATGTTGTCATTGAATGCTGTGCTCACAAAGAGAAGGGTTGGTTAGTGTGTTGACAAATTGCTCATCATGTTTACTTTATAACACTTTAACATGAGTGGTGTTCTCGCACACAGTGTGTTGACACGTGGCAATGAGAGTGTCGCACATCAGAGAGATGTGCAGAGAATCAGTGACTCACACGTGACAAGAGTGGTGAAATGACAAGTGAGAAGAGTGGTGAAATGACAAATTAAAACAGTGGTGTGCTGACACGTGACAAGAGTGGTGTGCTGACACGTGACAACAGTTGAGATTACATTTTGGAAAAAATATATAATATATGTGATAGCAATTTACCACTTGTATTACCCCCAATAGGCCAATTTGTGATAATTTGAGATAATCTGGATAAAATTAAAAGATGCTCATAGCTATGCGAACAGACGAATAATCACAAGACGTGTATCAAATAATATAGCCTTATATGGCTTTGCTTCACTACATGGCATAGAATGATAGCGCTGTGGTGGCCTTTATAATAATGTACATGTCCCGTGTCAGAAGAGCTGCGTCATAGACAATGATCATGGGATTCCTGGAAAAATCAAGGGTAAACTCTTTGTCTGGATCGCAAATCATTTAGTTCGTGGCAGCAACCTGACGGCGACACGAGCTGTGATCAAAGGTCCTAACGTCGGTGCAGAATTACGCCACAGAATAGTAATATATTATTCTCGCAAACACGATATGTTCACCCACTGTTGGTATAATGTTGGGCCAGCGTCTATTACGCTGGCCCACCATTATGCCAACAGAGGATGAACGTTTTCGTATTTACTGGGATGTCCTGTGTGAGAGGCTGACACGATATGTCGGCCATGTTTTGATTATTTAGAGGGGCTTTAAGCTGACGTAATCCCGGATCTCAGCCTTATTAACATGTTGCCGTTTGTCTCCTGGTAACCAATCCACGACTCGGCACGCAGCAGACGTTGAGCTGATGTTATTTTAATGTTGGACCAGCATCGCAGATACAGCCTAGTCAGCACGATACGCTGACACAATGCTGTCTCAATGTTAGGTCAGCGTCTGCGACGCTTGCCCAACATTGAAACAACATTGGGTCAGTGTATCGTGTTTGTTGGGAGGCTGCTCGTTTCGTGTTTTCCGGGATCACAGTGTAACCCTTACAACGCTGAAAGATTTTTGTATAAACCATGGGAACCAAATTGTTTTTCAACTTGAAATCATCATAAATGTCTTAGGTAGCTCTTTCACTTCATTTGAATACCTATGTGATGGATATACGACCATTATACATTTTAATTTCTTTCAGTGCGGGAAGAAGAAGAAGAAGATGCGCTTATTTGTAACAGAAAACAAAACATAGATCAGTACAATTTCAAAATAAAAAGTGTTATTGTTTCCTGGTGCAGGAGGCCTCCAAAAGACTCTTAGAAGAGTCGCTTTCGTGGAGGTCACCTATGAAAAAAATACAAAACATATATTCAATAATTGTGGCTATAGTGATATTGTAAATAATAGAAGGACATGGGAATCAGATGAGAACGTGATGTGATAAGAGCGGCTTCTATGGTAGGAGAGGTCCGGTCACGCAATCCATGCTGCGATTAGCTTAAAAATTAAGATAACTTATATATATATATATACATACATACACCTATACATACATACACATACACATATATATACATACGCACACATGCATACATACATACATACATATATACATATACAGGTCCATATACACATACAAATATATTATGCGCAGTCCCGATGATATGCCAGGTGATTGAAAAATATATATCTATACACGTAAACACACAGAAATGCATGCATATAGGCATATATATACGTACGCACGCATACATATAGATACACCCATAAAGGTATACAACTTACATATATTTAACGATTTTGTTGACAAACATAACATATAGGTATAGAGCAGTGATTTGAATAATCATCTAAAAATTGATATTTCGCATATTTTATAAATGATGCGTAACTATGGGTGTTTATTTTGTTAATTATGTTTTCATTAATTGAATTCAGTAAAGACGGCACTGAAAAACGGATACATTTTTCAGCAAAAACATGAAAAACTCTATTTTTGTGAACGTTTTTTTTGTTACGGGTATTATATGAATGAGTTTCGTGGTGCCTGGAAACTTGTATCGATTTAAAATATACAGGTAAATTATTATTTAATAGCCTAAAGCAAAACTTTAATTGATTTAATAAAAATATATCTTCAATTTTTAATATTCCCAGACGTTTGAAAATGGGTTCGGTGTGGGATATATAATTGCTAAGTGTTATTGCCCTGATGGCCTTTTTTGCAAAATACATATTCTATTTAGGTTGTAAAAATGCCGTAATGTATGTGTGGTAAAATTATTGTGTTGTAAAGAGTTAAAAGGATATTTTGAGGGAATATATTTTTTAATTTGTAAATGATGCCAGTTGCAGATGAAATTTTCAGAGCAATTTTATTGATATGAGAGTCCCATTTCAGGTGGATGATGATGCCCAAGAAATTAAATTCTGTAACCCGTTCTATGTTAGTGTTATTAATATTTAAAGATGGTATGTTAAAACCTTTCTGCGGCATATGGAATACAATAAATTTTGATTTCGAAACATTAATGGATAACATATTTAAATTTGAGCCAATTGCTTATTTTGGACAACTCATAATTTATATTGACATCGGACGTATCTAGTGTAGTAATTAAAGTACTATCATCTGCATAAAGAATAACTTTAAAAAAATTGCTGGCATTTGATATATCATTAATATGAATCGGGAATCGACTTTAGACGTCATGACGTCTATAAAAGTTGACCTCCGCACTGAAAGGAATTATAACGAGTTAACATAAAGGTTAACGAAATGATCTCACCATCAAATTCTGGCTCATCTGAGAGCTGTGGAAATTAGTGAGCTGCACCAGGAGACGTTCAGTGGCTTTATCCCTGGTGTTCCTAAGTTGTGGTCATATATGTTATGGTATTATTCTATTTTCTTTGAAAGCTCAATGAATCGTTCAATTCATTGTTAACCCTTTCAGTGCGAGAAAAAAAAATTGTTTTAAAAAATAGTTTATATGCTGAGTACTATATGCGTGCCTGGAAGATGTATAAAAACAGGATAGATCACATCCCCCTCTTGAAGTTCAGCAAAATATTCTGCTCTAAATTCCAAACCATTGGGTGTTCAACCAAGCGAAATACCATATGATTCTATTTTCCTTGGTTTAACTAATCAACGATTACAAATGTCGCTCTCTCGCTCGTTGGGGGCGGGGGCCCTAGGGTGGTGGTTAGCACCGCTGCCTTTCACGCCAGAGATCAGGGTTCGGTTCCCGGTCTCGGCGGTTTGAAAGAAACAAAAAATGTTTCTTCCCCATCCACGTGTGAAAGTCAGTATTGTGGGGAGCCTCCGTGACCGAGAGGTAGCGTGCTCGGCCTCAGACCGCCAGGGCTCGAATTTCGAATCCTGTGTCTGGAGGGCAGTGTCATCTCAATCATCTCACCATCCTCAGGAGGTTCTCCTGGCCCAGTTTAGCCTATATGTGCACAAAGGTGGCCTAAAGTCCGATTCATTTCATTTTCTCTCGCTCGTTGGCTCGTGGTTTGTTTATTCGTTTGCTCGCACGTTTCCTTAAGGATGCGAAGAACTTGCGCGTACAATTCCGTGTTATATTATCCTGAAGATACACATTTGCCTAAAAGTTTAAAATTTAATCCACAATAGATTCTATATGAGCGTATATTACATAAACACACGACTGTCACATTTCATTTTTAGCGGCGTGTTCGTAAAACTGCCCACGCCATAAACATGGTAAACACGGCTTCGTGATATTATATGATCGACATAAATGATTTCTGGAATATGCCTTAGATCCACAGGGATACCACTTGAGAATGAGAGGTGCGAGCTCTAGGCGGTACACTGTCACAACCGGATACTAAAAGTTTAAATATAAGGCTCATGTTTGGTAAATGGAATTAATGGCAGTCCATGCTCATCAAAGATCACAGTGCCTGTATCGTGCTCATGTTGACAGAGACTGAAAGAGCGTGGTATTTATAGAGTGCTCACAAAGTGTGATTAAATATGCCCACATCTGGAGCCAGTGTCTGAAAAATCAAGACTCCCGTGGTTTCAAGCTCACAGTAAAGTCTAAGCTAACTGCGACTCTGAAACTAGCTTAACTCCTAATGCAATGTCAAGATCTCAGACCTAGTACTTAGTAAGTAAAAAACAGGGAGTGGGAACTATGGCGCTTATAGGGTGCTTATAAATTTGCTGATTTTATTAGAGCATTAGAACTCGGTGGATGAAAGGGGATAGAGGGGTCTGACAGAATTTGTTATATATCAAGCCCAGCTAATAGCAGGTGGAGTAGGCGTGCAGGTGTCTGCCGTGGCCCGCGGGGGTGAGCTACATGCCTGCAGGGCGGGCCAATGTCGCCGACGATGGCAAAGCATTACATCAATATTGGATCAATGTTTCTTGTTTACTGGGCGATGGACTTTGTAAGCAAGAGTCGAGAAAGTGCTGAACATGAGTGGTGTGCATAAAAGAGACTTGACTAGTGTGCTGACGTGTGCACATATTGCTCCTTTGCACAGCAGAATAGATAATTCGCTCGGTAGACGACCATAGTAAGTTAGTGTAGATCTATAAAAACAGGTCTATTGATACTTGGTAGTGGTAGTTTGCTAGCACCAAAGACTGTACTTGCTAAGTAGAGTAGTTTGTTTCGACAAAGTCAATAATATTTACTCACACAGTATGTGATGACATGCGTTGGTTAGTGTGCTGACAGATTATTCACCATGCTCACTTGATAACACTTTAACGTGAGTGGCGTTCTCGCACACAGTGTGTTGACACGTGGCAATGAGAGTGCCGCACACCAGAGAGATGTGCAGAGAATCAGTGACTGACACGTGACAAGAGTGGTGAAATGACAAGTGAAATGAGTGGTGAAATGACAAGTTACAACAGTGGTGTGTCGATACGCGTGACAAGAGTAGTGTGCTGACACGTGACAAGAGGGGTGTGTTGACACGTGACACGAGTGGTGTGCTGACACGTGACAAGAGTGGTGTGCTGACACGACGTGACAACAGTGGTGTGCTGACACGTGACACGAGTGGTGTGCTTACATATGACAAGAGTGGTGTGCTGACACGTAAAAATACTGGTGTGCTGACACGTGACAAGTGTGGTGTGCTGACACGTGACAACATTGGTGTGCTGACACAGTGTGTTCGCACGTGACACCAGTAAGTCTAGTGTGGTAACACTTCAAACCAAATGTGTGGATACAAGGACAGAGTGGTGTGCTATTCATTTCTTTTCACAAAAAACGCTACATTAATGATCTGTAAATTACGAAAAAACGATTAAATTCACTTAAACCGTGTTTGTAGAATAAATAAGGCAACTAGCTACGATCCGAAGCAATGTAATCATCACCCAATAGTCATGACAAGCTGATGAGGTTTTGTGGATGTTGCTCAGATGGGAATATAATTTCACCTCCTAACATGTTTTAAAGCTAGTGTGCTGACTGCCCTACAAATGCGAATAGCAGTAGCTGTTTATTGGTCAAGTAAGCAGTTACTTTTGTTTTCCTATACACCACAGACCAGTGGTGTGTTGTGGTTGGGAGGATTTGAGCAGATTGTCAGCTTTATCGTATGCTGCCAACGGGACAACTTCCTCCCTCTGGTATTGAAAAAGACGTATCTGCCACCTTACAAAGTGGCAGATACGTCCTTTTCAATCCCGGAGGGAGGACTTGTTGCCTTGGGGATCATCTTCAGATAATGCCGGCCTGCTCAGACCGGGATCCCCCGCCGTGACGTCACAGACTGGCTCATTAAGCCAATGGGGGCGGTCGTCTGTCACTGGTCGGCGCCGCCCTCAGGGCTACCACATTGATAATGCTGTTTGCATCACTTTGATCAATGCCCCCCAGGATGTGACACCAGTGCTTTCTGGATTTCTCTTCTCAGAGGGATGTTCTCCGTTTGTTCCGCTGCCCACGGCACTACCGTCAGGCCTGCAGTCCGTTTGTGTTCATCGCATTGCCATCACAGGGTGTATACATTATAAACCCGCGATATAGGCACAGCTTGTAGGTCTCTATATGACAAACAATTATGTATTCTATTCTATCACGGTCCAAAGCTGGGCAGAGTAACTCACACATTTCGTATATCAATTTCTATAAAATATGTTTGTCGCTTGTACGGGGGCATTTACCTACCTTATAGATACATTTTGATCCTTGTATTTGTTTTACTGCTTAAATCAGTACCTTGTATATAATCAGCCTATATGTTGACATGCTTGTCGTAGTGCCCACGGCACTAGCTTGTATTTCACTGATTTTTTATTCAAATTCTTTAGTGAAAACTGTGTTATTTTTCTAGCAGATCTATTCCACACTTTTTTCACAAAATCCACACTTTAGTCTAAATTGGAAAATAAACTGTTAAAAACCATGGAGTGCTTTCTCTGGTATGATCTGGTAGAATCCTGTGTATTGTCGTCTGTCGCGATATTGCCTCAATGTCAATGAAGCGACACAAAATAATATTATTCACTTATGCTCACTCTTTGAAAAAATTGCAGAAGGTCTAATATCCACGTGCACTTTCCAGTCGGCGACCAGTGGATTCACAGACTATCTGCTGGGCCAACTTTTTATTGTAAAACAATACACGTGGTGGTAATGTACAACGAATCATTATTGGCGATATATTGACGCATTGTCTAAATAATCTAGTTATTTTCCTACATAGGTACATTCAATGAAAACTAGTTAAGTAGAAAGGCACCAAAAATACCATTTTACAATATGTGTTAATTTTAATGCAGTAGTGTACAATCGTTAAAGCTGGTGAATACATCCCGTATCTGTTGATTAGGCCTACTGTGAATTATCGACTGGCGCTACGCGCTCGAAGATTAATCAACACTCGTCTATTCTCCATGGCATAATATACTTCGGTTTATGGGGCGGGGGCCCTAGGGAAGTGGTTAGCACCGCTGCCTTTCACGCCAGAGTTCGGGGTTCGGTTCCCGGTCTCGGCGGTTTGAAAGAAACAAAAAATGTATCTTCCCCATCTACGTGTGAAAGTCACTATTGCGGGGAGCCCCCGTGACCGAGAGGTAGCGTGCTCGGCCTCAGATCGCCAGGGCTCGAATTTCGAACCCTGTGTCTGGAGGTCATCTCAATCATCCCACCATCCTCAGGAGGCTCTCCTGGCCCAGTTTAGCCTATATGTGCACAAAGGTGGCCTAAAGCCCGATTCATTTCATTTCTTTTTTACTTCGGTTTATTTTATTAGCCAATAAAACACTGTTATTGGGAATGAATTGTGCGTTTAAATATCAAAATGGGCAAATGTTTGGCCTCAAAATAAACAATTCCATGAGTAATTTGAAGTTGTGGGTTGAAGTAGCACCTGAAGTTGACCATTTATCCCAGATGTTTACAATAGTGTACATGCAATATACTACGTCAAAGAACACCACAAATAACATCTAATTAACAAATGCAGACGGAATATATAAACGTTCCAGAAAATGTGACATTGAAAAATAAGTGTTATTTAATGAACTTCTTTTTGCGAAGAGCTGACAGAAACTTTAATTTATTTCCAAATAAAATCAATTTGCCATTTCGCAGAGAGCAAGGCCAAGCTATAACGACAAGACTCGGCTTGGCATTGGAGTAAAAGTTGGGCCAGCGGCACAACTTTACTCCAATGCCAAGCATCTCACTTGCTGCTGTGTATATTCATGCACAGTCTATAAGCCTGTCCGACCAGTCGATCAAGATGTTGTTAGGTATCTGGATCGCTGAGGATCTCGTCGGTCTGCAAAGGGTTCCGATTCTATGGCATGAATGCGCGAGGGCCAAACGGGCCAATTAGTTCAGTGTCCTTGGCATAAGTCTCTGCGCAAATTTGCCACATCTCCTGCCACCCAGGCGGCACGACATGAAAAGGAAGATGCCATTTCCCACAAATCAATAAACACAGTCCCGCTTCGGGCATCGAATTTTTGCCGCCCATTTTGCGGCCCTAAAAACCTGGGTGTCCCGGTGGTTCAGCTGATGGGAAAGCCTTGGCGTGGAAGGAAGCGCCATTTGTAGCTGTCTGCTAGCTGCAGGGGTCACACGGTAGATCTGGGGAAAGTTAGCACCAGGGAAAATTTAGTGAAAAATGGCATCTTTTACATTTCAAATGTTCAAAATGACCAGTGTCAAACAATTTCTCAAACGGCTGCATTCCGGTAATTTACGTAAATTGGTGATTATTTTCAAGTAAAGAGCTATATCCTTTATATAAATCAAAGTATTGAAGACGATTGTCACAGATTTACCGTATTTTAGAGATCACTATCCTGGGACACCGTGAAATGGTCAAGTACAATTCTGAGTGAGTGATTGATTATGTACGGTTCTAGTTCTAAAGCTTGTTTATTGGGGTTCGACCGTCTGCGACGACAACCCAACACAAAACAACCATTGGATCAATGTTTTGTTTCTGTACACTGATGCTATTATTTTGAAAGACTCCCTGGTTCATGGACAACCGCGCCGCCACTGAGCTACCAAGGCGCTACAATAGGAACGAGGACAAGATTGAAAAAACCTCTAAAATAAATGCAGGTCAACAGTGAATATTCTATAAAATATAACATCGGAATATTTAACAATAATATCCGCCCCTTAGCAATCAGAGTGTAGCATGTGACACTCATCCGAGTGGCACACGCAACACTTTACTGCTAGAGACGGATATTGTGTAATTACTGTTAATCCACACAAGAATTGCTATCTATCATGGAATACAACTGAGTATGGAAGTGCTTAAAACTTTTTGTGCACAGCTACCATTCTGATACCAATAGGGCAATTCAAAAACACCCACCACACTCTTTACTTGATCGTACTAGCGATTCTCTAACTAAAAAGTTCCCCGTTTGGTTGCAGTGGCGGGTATTGATATTGCAAGTGCTACATAGCTACGGTTAACAATTATATAGGGAAATATATATTTGGGGAACAAAAACATTAACATGGAAAAAGTTTTTTACAAGCGAAGCAAATACCCGTGATTTGTCACATATTTTTAAATTTCTATTTTTTAAATCGCTGTCCGAGCTGCTAATATTTTACTCAGTGAAGTTATCGTTTGTGACCAAAAGCTTTAACCCTTTAAGCCCTGACGATGCATCATGCACCATTCTACATTCCTGAAAACAGACTTATTTTTACCTACAACTGTTTTTCCAATATGTGGCAATTTCCTTTACTTTTTCATCCACTTCAAATCATCTTTATCCAATACACGTCGAGAATTGCGACAGCAATTCGCGGCTTGCAGTGGATGAAGATGACTATGGCAAATTCAGGCTTGAAAAGGTTAAGTGAGTAAAGCTTACTAAGATGTTTGACGTCCGAAAACTTTTCAAAACTGACCTTCATTATTAGAACCTTTGGCTGAAGGATCGATTTATAAACTCAACTGGTTTGCAAACGGCTACTGTTTTAACTGTAACACGTTAACCATTTAAGGATGAGTTTTTTTTTAAATTAATCAGCAGGACAAGCTTTTCTACTTTTCTCAGATAACCAAATTGTTTGCATCATTGGTCGGCAGAGCTCGATAACATCCAATTACTGTTGTCCGCCCGTTGATTGTCTTCTCGTACGCTATCAGACCATCAGAATTACCAGAATTACGAAAAAACGATCGAACGAGTTTATATTTGTCTGACTTTAATTGACTAGCCAATTAGAGTTAGTGTTGTTTAGCACGCAGTGCTAATGACTTAGTGCTTAGCACGCTGTCACAGTTTTTCAGCTTCTGAACCCGTATTCTCGCACAAGTTACGATATTCACTCATTCATTCATTCATTGATTCATTTATTAGCCTTCAAAAAAAGAGAACATACAAAAGTACAGTGAATACAACATTATATTTGTAGATATTGAGAGGCACGTAGCATTAAGTGTAGACGTATTCTGGTTAGTGAATTGTTATTTCCTTAGTCGCATACTGTCAGTCAGACCATATTGTACAGCACATCCTTTCGTAGAATTATTCTTGACGACTATGTTTCAAGAAGCATATGCCGTAATTTTCACATGGCAGCTTGACCCTATAGAAATCAGGTCTTTGTGACCAAACATTTCACCGGAAAACTCAAGCATATTACTTTATGAAATAAATATAAAATGGCCTAGCTAGCGAGCATCGATCAAGTCAGCTCTAAAGAATTATCTTTAATCTAGAATAGACTCTATTTTACTAATGTTGAGAGCTTGTGAAATAGGAGAACTTTTGCAGAAATTATGAACATCTATGCTTGTTTTAAGCAAGTCAGCTATCGTAACTTGTATAGAACAGGGGTCTGCAAATTAGTATTCAAATGTTGGCTTTTACAAAACAGATGGATTTCTCGGACTAAACATGTGTGTACATAATCTATAACAACAAAAAGACATTGATTTAGACTCCAAATTTTTTTTTGTTATTCTGTCCGTCTACAATGTAGATTAATGTGCAATTTATGAACTCCAACTCATACATTGCTCCTAGTGACACAAATAATTATTCGTCATCTCACATAAGATTACATCAATGTGTGCCTTAATTGTGACTTTATCTAGCTGGCCAGATAAACGAGTCGATGCCTCTCAATCCTCTGATGATCTCGTTGCATTTCTACATTTTTTCATTAATAAAAGTGTATTCCTCATCAAGAAAACGAGCGTGCTGGTTTAATGCAGGGCCAACGTGAGCCACGCCAGCCCAAAATTAAAACAAATAGGCTATGATATCAGCTGTCAATTGTACACAGTCACGTGGGTTGCCAAGCGACCAGGTGATACTTCAGGTGTGTGTTGTCCAACTGTTGTTACAATGTTGTTTTAAAGTTGGCTCAACATTAAAACAACATTGAGAAACGTGTGGTGCTTTCTGGGTGTGGTTTAGTGTGACATTATCAGATTATATAGATGAAGTAACACCTGACGATATTTTGAAAGCGGACAAAACTGCAAGTGGCGTCATTAACCCATTGAGCCTTCATAATGCATTAAAGCATCATTTTACATCCCTGAAAACAGACTTAATTGTCCTACATCCAAGGGTTTTAGAACGGAAATTTCCATGAAACTGGTTCACCAATACATGGCAATTTTCTTTATTTCTTAAACCACATCAAATCATCTTCATCCACCACAAGTCTAGAATTGCGACAGCAATTCGCGGCTTGTAGTGGTTGAAGATGACAATGGTAAATTCAGGCTTCAAAGGGTTAACTGCACAATAAAGATTTCATATCACGATTATCTTTACATGTATATGATATCAGACTAGAGATGAAATGGGTAGGCATAATGTCAAACAAACCATTGGGTATTATATGTGACATTTATATAAATAACTGTAATGTATAATTATGAACATGACATTTTGCCTGGCATTTCAACATTTAGAAGCGTCCTTTTGTTTGTTGGATTACGCGTCCCATAGCGTAATCCAACAAACACAAGGCGTTCGCAATACTGGTTTAAAGTTATATCAGTCTCGTAGACGATGATGGGTCAACAATACCACAACATCGGACTAAATTCGGCAACGCATACATCTCATAACATCACAATACATCATTGTACAACTATGACATCAAATTTTAAGCATGTTCCCATAATCATAACATAATATTATAGCTTTAATATTATGTCACATATTTAATATTATGTCACAGTTATTACGTGTATAACGATGTTGTGCAGTATGTGTTGCAATGTTTACCTACTGATACTATATGCTTATATCAATATGTGTCAAGATGATATTTGCATAACACGAGACACTCACTCATTCACTCACTCACTCACTCACTCACTCACTCACTCACTCACTCACTCACTCACTCACTCACTCACTCACTCACTCACTCACTCACTCACTCACTCACTCACTCACTCACTCACTCACTCACTCACTCACTCACTCACTCACTCACTCACTCACTCACTCACTCACTCACTCACTCACTCACTCACTCACTCACTCACTCACTCACTCACTCACTCACTCACTCACTCACTCACTCACTCACTCACTCACTCACTCACTCACTCACTCACTCACTCACTCACTCACTCACTCACTCACTCACTCACTCACTCACTCACTCACTCACTCACTCACTCACTCACTCACTCACTCACTCACTCACTCACTCACTCACTCACTCACTCACTCACTCACTCACTCACTCACTCACTCACTCACTCACTCACTCACTCACTCACTCACTCACTCACTCACTCACTCACTCACTCACTCACTCACTCACTCACTCACTCACTCACTCACTCACCCACTCACTCACTCACTCACTCACTCACTCACTCACTCACTCACTCACTCACTCACTCACTCACGACAGCCCTCTAGCCCCATACCATAGAGTGGCTGTGTGACCCCGGTGAAATGATGGCGTCGATTTTTGACTTTTCTGGCGGCCTCAAGCAAAGCCAGCCGTAAGCTTTACAGAGGAGGTGAACGCCCATAATGTACCACCAGAATGGGGAACCTAGGGGAAGCTAAAAACTTACATCGGTTAGATTTACTGGGGATCTCTGGTCGTCTGCTGGTCTCACGGATCCAGACTGGCTGGCCGGTCACTCTCCCGGACTCCCAAAGATGCGCCCGGGATTTTTCCGGCGAGGATCGCGGTGCGGGTTGCGAGGCACAAATGGCCTCTTGTAATCCCGTGTCCTGTGTGCGGCTTATCCCATATTGATTCATAGAATAACACACCGTCTGATCCCGAACGGCTCAAACATGGACACCGTGGGTCCAGAGTATCCCGCGGTTAACACAACAGTACCACCGATATACAGATATAGGGTGAGCGTCCCTGTTCCGGTTTGTCTCGTCAAACGCAATTTTCACAGGCGGCCTGCCGTTTTCAGGAACGCGTTCCACGGGAACGCGTTCCTGAAAACGGCAGACCGCCTGTGGATACGTGAGATCTGAATCGGCGGTCCCTGCGGCCCCATAGCCTACCCTACACGCTATATTATAGAGACATCTGCACACTGAATAGGCCCCGCGGACGCACAAGTCTCCAAGGAGGATAAATACGCACTTGTTATGACGCTCGCTAAAAAGCCAATGATCAAATGCGTGCAGCCGACCGCGAAATTATAGCCGGCCGTTCAAGACGTGAGCGGTTAAGCTTTTATATCTTGGAGCAAACGTGGTTCTTTTTTCAAGGAATATCACCTCCGTCTTGTACAGCTTTCACGAGACGCCTTAGGTGTTTCCATATAATTATAGGACATGTCTGCTTCTTCACTGCAATAGTATGTTCACATTATAAAAGCAGTAGGCGTTGCGTCATCAGATGTAGCATTGTTTTGACATATTATACAAGTAGCTCACTCTTGCTTGCAATCTCACGATTCCTGTTAATTGATAGTGGCGTTAATTAGAAAAACACATAGACACGCCACGTTTCGGGTCGGTTTTTTAGACTTTTTTTTGTGAAAACAAAATGTGCAACATAAAACTAGATGGCCTTTTGTAGTAGCAACACTAAATTTGTTTGGACAGTCCGAATAAAGAGCTTTTTTGTCGACTATTTAAATTTTTCCTTGCCATTTTAGCTTGTGTTGGATAGCGAATATATATGCATTATGGTGATCTAATTCTCTGGACTAAAATTCCAGTCTTTTCTGTCTCAGACGCACCGTTTCTGAGATAATCCAGTTTCAATTTTTATAATGTATTGTATTCCAATGGAATTTCCCCAAGTTCTTGGTAAGCGGGTGACAATAGGGATTTTATTCTACCATAATGTAACCACACCGAGATGGTGTCCCTATATATGCGTTTTTAACGCTGGCCCAACATTAAATCAACACTGGCTAAACGCCTCGTGTTTTCTGAGAAGAGGGATGGACAGATACGGCTATTACACCTTTTGAAGCTAACTTGTTGATGTTTCTATATTTTGTTCAGTTAAAGCTGAAATTGCTAAAGCAATTTCAAGTTTTACAAAAACAAATTCAGGAAAAATAGACACGGCAGCATAAATTGAATTGTTTGGTGAACTGAGATTCAATGACAAACCATTTTGCCATTTCCAGTGACATTGTATTTAGTTTGAAGTTTGATTTGAGCCGTTTTACGGGCCTAGCAGCGCAAGAGCTTAACCCTTTAACCGCCGGTGCCGCATATAGGCCTATTCGGGTTTTCGTTTTTTTATTAGCACATTAAGTACCACATTTTAAATATGTTAAAGATAAAATGTGTCATCAACCAGCAAGATTTAAAAAGAATAGACCTCCATTTTGTCAAATCTGAATAATTTTTACTCGCTTCAAGTGGAAGTGGGTAAAAATACAAATTGAATAATTTGGCGGTTAAAGGGTTAATATCCAGGCGTAAATGTCTAGGTCATTTCTTAGGTTATGGTTTTTTTTTGATGCAGAAACAGAAGCCTGATAAATAAAATACACAGTCGGATAATGAGGAAAAAAACAGAAAATCTGATTTGTATTTTTTAAATAAACTTTCTGTCTGCTTCTTTCTTTACCTGATATATTAGAGATGGCCTATGCACGGAGAGACCTGCACATTAATTTCTAATATTAACACGTTATACTTGACATTTAACCTGACATATCATCGACATTAGATGGGCCGTTTTCATATAGCTAGATGATTCATAGATATTACACGCTGGACTGCAGGTCAATGGATCCCGGGATCAGATGTTCTTCAGGATCAGGACAAAATCTCTCAAAGCGACTGACCTAGATCTTAGCTATGCGATTGGTCGAGATGGCTATCTCGACCAATCGCGTGCCAAAGATCTGGGTGAGTCACTTTGTGTCTCCTCTCGCATCTCTATATATGTTATGTCACATTGCTGTGCAGGCAAAGATAAAATGAGACAAAATAAGGCACTTTATTTGTGAGGCGGTAAGCCACCCCAGAAATATCAGCCCAATTTCGGTTCAATGTTGCGGATAGCAGTTATTCTGTCTGGAAGGCCTGTTTGTTAACCCGGTCACTCTGCCAATCACTCACACTTCGTCCCCGATGGACAAAAAAAATCCATTCCACCGTCACCTCGGTCTACATGTAGCCGCATGGCTCACCGGGCGTTTTAAACATGTTCTTGTGTCTTGCATCTCTGGATTTTTGTGTGACATGATTTCTCTAGAGATCTGATTTGCGATGGATTTTTCACAGTATTTTGTTAGGCAGAGATCTGGTAATGATATACAAATGTTATTGGAGACTTTGCATGCACCACGTGGTGATCTACAAACATTTTTTTCCGCGGACATATTTAGTTTTACACATTGTATAATACGATATGCTTGGCGAAGGTCGTTATCAGTGGTCATCGTGTCGCTTGCATATATAGATCTCACTGTGTACGCTTGTTTGTTGTCAGCCAATAGATCTATATATATGTCCCCTTTGTGATATTGTTAATTGGCCAAGCATTTACCACCGATGCTTTTAGAAATTTTAGTAGCATTTCACTTATTTTGCTTGAAAACGTAGGTGTATGTAGACGGTCCTAGTATGACAAGGCTTAACCCTTTGACTTCCAGGCCGGAGTGCATGCCAGGATCCAGATATACTGGTGTAGGAGCTCTATTTTTCGTCATTTAAAGCTGGAATTGCTAACGCAATTTCCAGCTTCAAATGACGAAAAATACATAAATGTAGTATATATTTGACGAAAATTTGTGCCATTTTATGGTTACGTTCATTGACGAATGACGACGGAAATTTCCGTCATGTATGGTAGTGAAAAGGTTAAATACAAGTTGGTAATGGTGGTTATATGCTGGTGGAAGTCAAAGGGCTAATGAACTATTTAACCCTTTCAGTGCGGGGACCGTCTCTAGACGCCAAGATCTGATGTCTGCGTGTAAAAAACCTATTATAATTGTTAATTTAGTGTTTTTTTGAGATATGTACCTGCATGTCTGCAGCCGTATCCTCCTACGCTTTACGATATATCGTAGGCTGCGGATATGGCCATGTTCCACCAATCAGGAGCCTAATATCATAGATTAACCATATATGGTTAATCTATGCTAATATATAGCGTAACTTGTATGACAATACGGGCCCTGATAATTAAGTCTGTCATAATTATTTATTATTGAAAAAAACTTCAGATGTTTGTCTGTCGGATAAATTGAAGTCCGCCAGTACAAACAGTTCGAAACGCTTAAATAATCAGCCAGCCACCATTACCATGATTAACACAGTTTTATATCTCTCTCTGGCGGCAGACATAATTTGATCACGTAATGTTCTTCATGACCATTAGTCATTATCATGTCTCTTAAAAAGAGATACCATTTTGTATACCATTTTGTATACCATCACTTCAACGAATTTTCCACGGAATCACTTGCATAAATACTATCAAAATAAATCCCAAAATAACAACGCTCTTACAGCTACCAGGTTCACGGCCGTGCCAGATATTTGCCAGTGGTATGGCCTAACGTAGTGCGCATCCTCCAAGAAATGACCAGATCAGCCTTGATTTTGAAAAGCTGATCTGCCGTCATCTAAAACAGAGATGTGAGAATTGGACCCAATCCCTAATATAATGTGAAAACACATCTTCCAAACTATCTTGAATGAACCGATAGTCGCTAAAGCTCCACTGGAGATGACGTCTTTGTTAATGTTGTTGTAGCTTGTCCTAATTCACTCTTCTTTTGCACGTGACTAGAGGACTGCTGACATGTTATTATTTTTATATTGTTTTCATAAATGTTTTTTCTCCTATATCTTAGCGACAGAGCATTAAAAACCCTGACAAATTGATCAGCTAGGTTACACACTAACAACATCACAAGGAAGACAAACCTGTTATTCTGAAATTATTGTTGGCCAAACCCTATTAGTGGGGATTGACTCTTATAATGGGCGTTTGACGAGATGGGTTTTTTACAAAAAAACATTATGGACTAAAATTGTTCAAGTATTCATTTCGATATTTTAAATTATAACACGTGTAATTAGTAGGCGCTACAGTACAGTATTATTTTCCTAATTCATTGGAAGGTGACTGAAAACTCTAAGGATTGATGCAGAACCTAAAACGTTAGGATATAATTCTTCGGAGCGAGTGATAACGTTATTTCCCGGGAATGTTTGAAGATAGATAGCGTCTGTCAGTATACCTCATAACAATCGTCGTTTTATTTTATGTCCTGCATTGATGTTCAGCGGAACTTCCTGTTTTCAAGTTTGTGCCGGATTATCTCTGCTCCCGACCTAAGAAAACACGACGTGAACCCTATGTCGGTTTAATGCTGGTTCAGCGTCTGCGACGCTGGCCCGGCATTAAACCGCCATAGGGTCAACATCACATCTGTTCTTTCGTGATTACACGCGGTGATGATGCAACAACAATTTCAAAGTGACAATGGCTGGTGAGGAATGTGCACCGCCCTTTCCTGCGCTTTGTTATTTGATGGTATATGTCTGTCACGAATAACTTTAGACATGAATTATATGTGAAAACAAGCCTTCATATGTTTACACTAACTACATTGTGATCGCTTTGTGTTATAATACAAAATACATTGTCCACATACATGTATGTTGAAGGATTCTCTATAATACAGTGAACAAACAGGTGAATACACTGTAAAAAAAGAGTGTTTCGAAACACCACTTCTTGTTGCAACACAGCTGCAACCGATTTTGGTGTTTGGAAACACAATTTTGTCGCGTTTTGAAACACAACGAGTGTTTTGAAATCCTCAGTGTGGTTGTTTGAGTCACGGCTGATCAAGTTTGAAAAAACTATAAGTAGAGTTTTGATTAACTGCAATTGGTGTTTTGAAACACCGTATTCGGATAATCCAATCCCTATCTTGATCTTTCAATCCACGGTTGACCAGGTTTTGAATCCTCAGTGTGGTTGTTTGAGCCACGGCTGATCAAGTTTGAAAAAACTATGAGTAGAGTTTTGATTAACTGCAATTGGTGTTTTGAAACACCGTATTCGGATAACCGAATCCCTATCTTGATCTTTCAATCCACGGTTGACCAGATTTTGGATCCTCAGTGTGGTGGTTTGAGCCACGGCTGATCAAGTTTGAAAAAATTATAAGTAGAGTTTTGATTAACTGCAATTGGTGTTTTGAAATACCGTATTCGGATAATCGAATCCCTATCCGGGTCTTTCAATCCACGGTTGACCAGGTTTGGAAACCTCAGGGTGGTTGTTTGAGCCACGGCTGATCAAATTTGAAAAAAAAACACTATAAGTAGAGTTTTGATTAGCTACAATGGGTGTTCTGAAACACCATATTCGGATTATCCAATCTCTATCTTGATCTTCCACTCCACGGTTGAACAGGTTTGGAAAACAGTATGAACGGAGACTCGAATCACTGTAATCTGTGTTCTGAAACACCATTCGGTCACTCCAGTATCTTTATCCGCTTTCAAGCACTAATGATCAACTTTGGAAACACCAAGTGGAGTTTTAATCGCCGTAAAATGTGTTTTGAAACACAAATGCCTGCTACTCTAAATTCTATCTAGCTTTGAGTCACTACAGACTAGGTCTACTAAGTAGTATATTAAACCACCGTAATGAGTGTTTTGTGTCAATGTTCTAAGTCAATCAACTCTCCATATCTAGTTGTTTAAAAATATTTTCAACCTTATGATTATAAGGCTTAGGGCTAATGGCGATTTTTCGCATTCGGAATGTCATACAACGTGATATCAGCACGTGTCACCGAATCTGGACCTCGTCTAAAGAATCGGTCCAGATTCGTGTGGGGCCTACGTACGCTGATATCAGGATGTACGGCATACGTGTGTCCTCCTCTCGCAATTAAGTCCAAGTCGCACTTGGCTAATCGACGTTACATGACCAAATATACTAACTGACGAAAATTTCTAGAATTTACTTTTTTCTATATTAAACAGTTAAACAAAAATATTCATCGGTAATTTGTTGGCTCTCTTAAATCCTGCATGCAATAACATAATCAAAAATAGCCAAATAAATCGAAATAACATATATTTATTAAACCTAACATATTCAAACTATTAATACATTAACAAGTGATCAACTCGATATACTGAGTTGACAGCTCGATATATTGAGTTGACAACTCGATACATTGTTTTTCCAACTCGATATATTGAGTTGCCAACTCGATATATTGAGTTTACAACTAGATAGATGACTATCAGAGCAAAATAAGTTTACATCCATCAACACACATATAGTCCTGCCTGAGCAAAGTGTATATGCATTTGAAAAAGGTGCTACCCGACTTTTTTCTGTGGGCAATGTAAACACCCGTTGGCGCAGTGCAGTCCAACAACAAGAATATAATTCAGCTATGCAAAAATATTTTGTAAGTCTAAATATTGTTCATTGAAAAAATTACAGGATAATGTTCAACTTCATTAAGTTAAGTATACATGTAACGTTTCTTCTCACAAACTTACTGAATTTTTTACCACGTACACATCACTAAAGTACACTTGAAGATTTTTTGGTGGGAAAAACCATTTAAAGCATATATTCACCCACACAATGTTCATTTTGATCTATCGCATTGTTGAAAATATATACACATGCTCGTTAACATGGTTAAATAACTTACTAAGATTTTACAATAGGTACACATTATAATAAATTGAAAATTGTGGCTTATTTATTGAGAAAACTTATCCCCAAATTTAACTATAAAGTTAGGATATTGATGATGAATACATGCTCACATTAAATTTCATTTCGATGCGTATACTTGAAACAATGTGACAGCTGTACTTGTCGCACTGTTGTAAAAAAACAGAGGTAATTGCAATACCATTGCAAACAGCAGCATAACAAGTTGAGTTGTCATATGTACAAAGTACACAAGAAACAACATGATCATAACTTAATCCGTAATATAAACGAACTGTCGTAAACAACGTGTAAGGTACGGGTGTCACCTTGTTGTTAGCAACAAATGTAACATGTGCAAATAGAGCGTCCATGTCACCTTGTTGCAGGCAACCATTTACGAAGGAACCCTAATATTAACTTTGCTTTTCTTATTTAGAACACTTAGCAATCAATCTCAAGAGTCTAGATGATGTTGGACCACTGTGTCATTACTTCTTCAATATATGATGGTTTGGATATGCTTCAAGGTACATCTTAAGTCCTTGGGATATTCCAGCCAAAATACGTAGTAACTCATGAATACGATGATAATTCCAGCTAGTATGTTTTTCACCTCTACGCACTTGACGCCCTCAGTATACATCACATAGGGGCCTACCTCGCGTTGTGCATGTCATTCGTGTTGCCGAAAATTGCCATATATGGTGTCGTGGGTGTATTTGTGATATTCGGAATACCAAAGGCCTGCAACACATAGCATTAAGTCATTAAAAAATGATGCACATCACAATAAATGATCATTGATGTAAATTTTTTGACCCAGAATTAAAAGGAGAATAACACCTTCTCAGTTTCCTATGCTTTTGTTTACTGGTTATAATATCAAAACACAGCGACTGCGTTGCTTGTTGCAGTCATTTAAATTTCAATAGCGAATTTATTTGTATATTTTTAAGGAATCATTTTACTGAGGATGTGTGACAAAAATGTAAAGACACAACTAATAATGATAGATGGTGTTCATAAAAAAAGAAATAATATAAAATGTAAAATCACCTGATAAAACATGTACAGCGGATCAGTGACATCTTTGAGAAGGTAGCATTAGTATGATGCCGACACCTCTGCTGTACGCACTCTCTTGTCTGCTTTCATCTCCAAGGGCATCTACATCATTTGCAAGATGTTGTATGGCATCCAAAATATAAGTGTAATTCTGGGTTTTTTTACATCGGCCTTCACAGCATCCCGAGCCAGGTTGATCAGGGAATCTGCCTTGCGAAAAACTTTTCATGAGCGCCATGCAACGTGTAGGCTACCATCTTCACCAGACACGAGTTCATATATACTCCTGAGTAAGACACTCCTTTGTAAACAGTCCTGGGAATTGTTCACGGAAATCAGTGATGATGCAATTGGAATTGGTGGGTTATCTTCTAGTAGAAACGACAGATGTACCGGCAGATATAGGCAGTGACAGAGGAGAAACCTTCAGTTTCATTTTGTCCTACAATTGATTAAATTCTTCAAGATCAACATATTCACCCCAGTCTGTAGGTACATGCATCTCGGATGACGGAGGCAGAAAAAACCGTTCTTCAATGATCTGAAAAAAAAAACAATTGAGCCAAATTAACTATAACCACATTAACACGTAGGCCTATATATAAGGTGTCAAGCATATTTTAGATCTAAATAGATAGTTGTTTGTAGATGCTCAGTTAATTAAATTTGTCAATTTGGGAGATGTCTTTTTCTCATAAATATTATTATTTTTGTTTGTTTGAAGCTAAAAATTATCGTTAGCAATTCCAGCTTCAAATGAATGAAAAATACAAACAATTCAGCAGCACAAGGGTTAACAAATACTAAATAATATATGTCAATTTTTATTGGAAGCATAGAGACACAGTAAATTATTTATAGGAGTGTGCTAATTCCACCATCCTCCACCGCCGTCGGCGTCGCGTCAAACAAACTATAAAATCGAGAGCAGGAGAACTTTAGAGGCTACAATAGTCTAGACCTCATCTATTTCATTCAGGACTTATCTATAAAATTAGTAATCTTAGGCCTAATCAATGACTGTCTAACTCTTCAGACACTGCCATTGATAAAGACCAGGGCAGGTGAGCGACTGTGATTGAGCAGTCCCTGTTTGAAATGCCAGGCATAAATTATGTTAATACTGTACTGAAGCATGTCCTAAAGCTTCTGCCATGGCGACGATCTGATCATCTCGACCGCCAATGCTCAAGTGAGTCCAGTCAGAATTGTAGGCAGTGTTTTATTGAAAAACAATTTGTTAGTCAATTGTGACGTCACAAATGTAAATAGGCGTAACAGTTGGCCTCCGTTTTGATATTCAACTAGACTGATAGAGTCTGGTGGTGTCACCAGCAGCGCACTGAAATGTCACCAGGAGAACCCAGTCAGTAGTGTCACCAGCAGTGAATTAAAATGTCACCAGGAGAACCAAGTCAGTAGTGTCACCAGCAGTGAATTGAAATGTCACCAGGAGAACCCAGTCAGCAGTGTCACCAGCAGCGCATTGAAATGTCACCAGGAGAACCCAGTCAGGAGTGTCACCAGCAGTGAATTGAAATGTCACCAGGAGAACCCAGTCAATAGTGTCACCAGCAGTGAATTAAAATGTCACCAGGAGAGCCCAGCCAGTAGTGTCACCAGCAGTGAATTGAAATGTCACCAGGAGAACCTAGTCAGTTGTGTCACCAGCAGTGAATTGAAATGTCACCAGGAGAACCTAGTCAGTAGTGTCACCAACAGTGAATTGAAATGTCACCAGCAGAACCCAGACAGTATTGTCGCCAGAAGCGCTTTGAAATGCCACCAGGAAAGCCCGGTCAATAGTGTCACCAGCAGTGAATTGAAATGTCACCAGGAGAGCCCAGTCAGTAGTGTCACCAGCAGTGAATTGAAATGTCACCAGGAGAACCTAGTCAGTTGCGTCACCAGCAGTGAATTGAAATGTCACCAGGAGAACCTAGTCAGTAGTGTCACCAGCAGCGCATTGAAATGTCACCAGGAGAACCCAGTCAGTAGTGTCACCAGCAGCGCATTGAAATGTCACCAGGAGAACCCAGTCAGGAGTGTCACCAGCAGTGAAGTGAAATGTCACCAGGAGAACCAAGTCAGTAATGTCACCAGCAGTGAATTGACATGTCACCAGGAGAACCCAGTCAGTATCGTCACCAGCAGAGCATTGAAATGTCACCAGGAGAGCCCAGTCAGTAGTGTCACCAGCAGTGCATTGAAATGTCACCAGGAGAGCCAAGACAGTAGTGTCACCAACAGTGAATTGAAATGTCACCAGCAGAACCCAGACAGTATTGTCGCCAGAAGCGCTTTGAAATGTCACCAGGAAAGCCCGGTCAATAGTGTCACCAGCAGTGAATTGAAATGTCACCAGGAGAAACCAGTCAGTAGTGTCACCAGCAGTGAATTAAAATGTCACCAGGAGAGCACAGTCAGTAGTGTCACCAGCAGTGAATTGAAATGTCACCAGGAAAGCCTAGTCAGTAGTGTCACCAGCAGTGAATTGAAATGTCACCAGGAGAGCCCAGTCAGTAGTGTCACCAGCAGTGAATTGAAATGTTATCAGAAGAACCTAGTCAGTTGTGCCACCAGCAGTGAATTGAAATGTCACCAGGAGAACCTAGTCATTAGTGTCACCAACAGTGAATTGAAATGTCACCAGCAGAGCCCAGACAGTATTGTCGCCAGAAGCGCTTTGAAATGTCACCAGGAAAGCCCGGTCAATAGTGTCACCAGCAGTGAATTGCAATGTCACCAGGAAAACCCAGTCAGTAGTGTCACCAGCAGTGAATTGAAATGTCACCAGGAGAACCTAGTCAGTAGTGTCACCAGCAGCGCATTGAAATGTCACCAGGAGAACCCAGTCAGTAGTGTCACCAGCAGCGCATTGAAATGTCACCAGGAGAACCCAGTCAGGAGTGTCACCAGCAGTGAATTAAACTGTCACCAGGAGAGCCCAGTCAGTCGTGTCACCAGCAGTGAATTGAAATGTCACCAGGAGAACCCAGTCAGTAGTGTCACCAGCAGTGAATTGAAATGTCACCAGCAGAAACCAGACAGTATTGTCACCAGCAGCGCTTTGAAATGTCACCAGAAAAGCCCGGTCAATAGTGTCACCAGCAGTGAATTGAACTGTCACCAGGAGAACCCAGTCAGTAGTGTCACAAGCGGAGCATTGAAATGTCACCAGGAGGGCCCGGTCAGTAGTGTCACCAGCAGTGCATTGAAATGTCACCAGGAGAGCCCAGACAGTAGTGTCACCAGCAGTGAATTGAAATATCACCAGGAGAACCCAGTCAGTAGTGTCACCAGCAGTGAATTGAAATGTCACCAGGAGAACCCAGTCAGTAGTGTCACCAGCAGTGAATTGAAATGTCACCAGGAGAGCCCAGTCAGTAGTTTCACCAGCAGTGAATTGAAATTTCACCAGGAGAGCCCAGTCAGTAGTGTCACCAGCAGTGAATTGAAATGTCACCAGGAGAACCCAGTCAATAGTGTCACCAGCAGTGAATTGAAATGTCACCAGGAAAACCCAGTCAGTAGTGTCACCAGCAGTGAATTGAAATGTCACCAGGAGAACCCAGTCAGTAGTGTCACCAGCAGTGAATTGAAATGTCACCAGGAGAACCCAGTCAGTAGTGTCACCAGCAGTGAATTGAAATGTCACCAGGAGAGCCCAGTCAGTAGTGTCACCAGCAGTGAATTGAAATGTCACCAGGAGAGCCCAGTCAGTAGTGTCACCAGCAGTGAATTGAAATGTCATCAGGAGAACCCAGTCAGTAGTGTCACCAGCAGTGAATTGAAATGTCACCAGGAGAACCCAGTCAGCAGTGTCACCAGCAGTGAATTGAAATGTCACCAGGAGAACCCAGTCAGTAGTGTCACCAGCAGTGAATTGAAATGTCACCAGGAGAACCCAGTCAGCAGTGTCACCAGCAGTGAATTGAAATGTCACCAGGAGAACCCAGTCAGCAGTGTCACCAGCAGTGAATTGAAATGTCACCAGGAGAACCCAGTCAGTAGTGTCACCAGCAGTGAATTGAAATGTCACCAGGAGAACCCAGTCAGTAATGTCACCAGCAGTGAATTGAAGTGTCACCAGGAGAGCCCAGTCAGTAGTTTCACCAGCAGTGAATTGAAATTTCACCAGGAGAGCCCAGTCAGTAGTGTCACCAGCAGTGAATTGAAATGTCACCAGGAGAACCCAGTCAATAGTGTCACCAGCAGTGAATTGAAATGTCACCAGGAAAACCCAGTCAGTAGTGTCACCAGCAGTGAATTGAAATGTCACCAGGAGAACCCAGTCAGTAGTGTCACCAGCAGTGAATTGAAATGTCACCAGGAGAACCCAGTCAGTAGTGTCACCAGCAGTGAATTGAAATGTCACCAGGAGAGCCCAGTCAGTAGTGTCACCAGCAGTGAATTGAAATGTCACCAGGAGAACCCAGTCAGTAGTGTCACCAGCAGTGAATTGAAATGTCACCAGGAGAACCCAGTCAGCAGTGTCACCAGCAGTGAATTGAAATGTCACCAGGAGAACCCAGTCAGTAGTGTCACCAGCAGTGAATTAAAATTTCACGAGGAGAACCCAGTCAGCAGTGTCACCAGCAGTGAATTGAAATGTCACCAGGAGAACCCAGTCAGCAGTGTCACCAGCAGTGAATTGAAATGTCACCAGGAGAACCCAGTCAGTAGTGTCACCAGCAGTGAATTGAAATGTCACCAGGAGCACCCAGTCAGTAGTGTCACCAGCAGTGAATTGAAATGTCACCAGGAGAACCCAGTCAGCAGTGTCACCAGCAGTGAATTGAAATGTCACCAGGAGAACCCAGTCAGCAGTGTCACCAGCAGTGAATTGAAATGTCACCAGGAGAACCCAGTCAGTAGTGTCACCAGCAGTGAATTGAAATTTCACCAGGAGAACCCAGTCAGTAATGTCACCAGCAGTGAATTGAAATGTCACCAGGAGAACCCAGTCAGTAGTGTCACCAGCAGTGAATTGAAATGTCACCAGGAGAACCCAGTCAGCAGTGTCACCAGCAGTGAATTGAAATGTCACCAGGAGAACCCAGTCAGCAGTGAATTGAAAAGTCACCAGGAGAACCCAGTCAGTAGTGTCACCAGCAGTGAATTGAAATGTCACCAGGAGAACCCAGTCAGTAGTGTCTCCAGCAGTGAATTGAAATGTCACCAGGAGAACCCAGTCAGCAGTGTCACCAGCAGTGAATTGAAATGTCACCAGGAGAACCCAGTCAGTAGTGTCACCAGCAGTGAATTGAAATGTCACCAGGAGAACCCAGTCAGTAGTGTCACCAGCAGTGAATTGAAATGTCACCAGGAGAACCCAGTCAGTAATGTCACCAGCAGTGAATTGAAATGTCACCAGGAGAACCCAGTCAGTAGTGTCACCAGCAGTGAATTGAAATGTCACCAGGAGAACCCAGTCAGTAGTGTCACCAGCAGTGAATTGAAATGTCACCAGGAGAACCCAGTCAGTAGTTTCACCAGAAGGATGATTAGATCAAGGGATTAGATGTATAACTACCCCACTGCGTAACAAGAGTAATAAGTACCGGTTTTTATATTGAATAAATTAATCCCACAGTGGTCCAATAGCCGCACATACATATGTCTAAGTAGATAGAGGCAATCCGGGTTCGGTATGGAAAGGCTTAAATCTGATCAGAAACAATGCATAAGATTAAATAACTTGCATAGTCAGGGCTTGTAACTATTATTCGATACAATGGGGGGGGGGGGGGTGCAGATATTAATAACTAACCTGTAAACTCCTGGTACTTGCTCGACTTCAGCCAAAATGATGGAGCCACGATAGCTAATTCGTAGCGTGGTTGACTCAAGTTTCACTGCGGCCGATATCTTTCCTTCGTGCACACATCATGCAGTGACCCGAACTGTTCAAATGCACGGCATAATGACAACCGTAAAGTATGGCATCCAAAGCATTAAAAGACCAGTGAGTCTGATTTGCCATGTGAACGGTCACTAAACCTAGGCACTATAACTGAAAAAAAACAATGTCTAATATTTTCTCCCCTGGAATGTTACTCTGATGGAGTTCCAGGTTATCTTTAACTAATTGCTGATTGATATAGTTTGTTACGTTGATAAGGGGTCCTCCAGTATCTGAAACACATTTTGGTGCTTTGAAACACATGTATCAAGCATCATCTAAATGTGGGGTATCGAAACACCTAACCCATGTGCGCAACTCTATTTTAGGTTTCTTGAAACACATGTTGGTGTTTTGAAACACATATCGATCAACATCCAAGTGTGGGATATCGAAACACCTAACGCATGTGTGTAACACCATTTTACGTTCTTTGAAACACATTTTGGTGTTTTGAAAAACGAATCAAGCAACAACCAAACGCGGTGTGTCGAAACACCTAAAGCATGTGTGTAACTCTATTGTAAGTGTTTTGAAACTTATTTTTTTTACAGTGTAGGCATGCTCCACAAGAGGGCTGGAAAAGAGACATCTTCAACCATTAAGTTGTGGGTGGCACGCAGCTTGGCTTTACGAGGTTGCAGACGGGGCTGGACAAGGTGGATAAGCCAGTACTTCGCCATAAAACGCTATAATATAATATACATGGGTAGGATGTGAACACCAGACCTGTTGTATCACCATGCAGCGATCCTCATATGGCACTGTGCAACCAGGTTTCGCCAAGCAACCGGCAGTGAACCCACTTTGCCAATAATCCCTGTTGTTGGCCGACATTCGGTGCTGATTGTCGGGCGTCCCGTGCCCCCTATGTGGGACTGCTCCACGTAATACCCGGCCAGAACCAAGGACGCAGCTTTCAGGATTGCGGGATCCTGGGCGGGCGTCAGGGGAACAGGGATCCAGGACGCATGCAAGCCACGGAGCCACAGACAAAGGCGACGTCCCTCATAGAATCCACCGTCTTCCAGACTGGCTTTAAAACACTCGGTGTCGGTACAGCGCCGGGCCGACGTCGTAGACATCGGGCTGGCGCTGTGTCGACACGGAGCCGACACCTTGATCCTGACGAGGCGCCGGATCCCGGTTATGCGCATGCATTATTGAGCGGTGTAGAGGGGTCCTGCTCCTGACAGCCTGTCCCACTGTATTGTGACGGGATCGCTTACAGTCTTACACGTGTACCCCCCTTATATGTCAGCCTTATATAACATCCAGTCCGCGGGGACACCTAGCATCTCCCTCACGGACAGAGGGACGCGTGGGCAAGGATCCCTGTATCACGACAGCCAGTACATTGCATGGTGGGCTCTATGTAAATAATTCACTTTCCCAGTAAAATCTGATGAAAATTTGAAAACATTTTTTTACGGTTCAATGTCTGAGCCTCTATACCGGGATTTTCAATGGTCTTATATAATTCAATGCATTGAAATCGCCATCTCCTTCCGGAATCTATTTAATGTAAATTTACAATAAGCCATTAATATATCGCCGTTCCAAATTGAAATTTGCGCCTAATGATATTTACGATTTAAATGTAGGCCCAATATTGAACATTGAAGCCTTTTTTGTTGGATATATCTTTTGATGCCTCTCTATACAACCCTAGGAACCAAGCTGTTGTATGTGGCACGCAAATCGATAGCACATACATCACTTTGCCTGTTAGGGAGCTACATCATAATATCGAAATTATTGTAATATCTTGACCTTGACAATTTTCTTGTACATATATATATACATAGGCTTATATATCTGTAGGCATACACATAATGATATAATTCCATGACAATTCAATCAGAAGATTTTTTTATTGCAGTCATTCGACTCTCTTTTTGTACTAGTGTTTTAATGACATATAATAGGTGGGCTATATTTTGTGAATATGACATAGATTTATTGTTGAAATAACGAAGAGTAGGTCTACTACTTAATCACATAATGTGTCTAATTTACTTAGTTTAGCGATTTTAGAGATTATGCGGAACGTGCACCTCGGGATAATTCCAATTCTGTGAAACGCAGTGACGTCACTCGGTGAAAACAAGGTTATATAACACCCCCTCTCCCATACTTTATTCTGTGAAACGCAGTGACGTCACTCGGTGAAAACAAGGTTATATAAGAACCCTCTCCCATACTTCATTGTATTAGCCAGCTCGGTGAAAACAAAGGAGGTCGACGTCATTGAGTTTCACAGAATACAACGCTATATAATATAACATCCCACTGATCCAGCTTAGCATACTGATACTGAGCAAGATCAGAAGATTTTCAT
>OZ024902.1:28909455-28934455 GCA_964017125.1 Flabesymbios commensalis | reverse complement strand
ATCAATCAGGTATTTAATGGCCATCACATCAGCCAGGCTTCTAAAGCCATAACATCAACCAGGCCTCTAAAGGCCATGACATCAACCAGGTCTCTGAAGACCATGACATCAGCCAGGCTTATAAAGGTCATAACACCAGCCAAACTACTGAAAGCCATAACATCAACCAGACATCTAAAGGCCATAACATAAGATAAGCCAGGCCATAATATCAACCAAAGTTTGAGTGCCAAATTTATTCATCTTCACTCTGTCATGTGACTTGCGGCTCTGCGTGAATTGAAACTGGACTAGTGCAGATGCATTTATCCCGTGATGGGGTTTGTCTTTTATGTAATTTTAGAATTACTCGCGCAATTTCCAGTTACAAAAAAAGAAAATGTCAATGTAAAGGTCTATATTCTGATATCAAGTCTGAAGACTCATCAGCCGATTTTTACATTTAATCCCCTGGTCACTGGATCTGCTCATTTGTGTGTTATTTTAACTCCATGGAGAGCATACAGTCCTGCAGCCATTTCGGTGCACTAAACTTATTGTACACATTGCCATCCTATCAGGTACTCATTTTGACGGAAATGACCTTCTGAATACAGGACCATCCCAATATAAGGATCTTCTGAACAAATATTTTCTGAACATAGGACCTTCTGAACATAGGAGGACATTCCGAACACAATAAGGCAGTACGCAAAATTAACAGCTGAGGCATAAGCCATAATTCAGATAGCCTTCTGATTCAGATATGGATAAAAAAAATTGACGAAAATGGAAATATTTGCTTATTGAACGGACACTACAGAATCAAAATACTAACGTTCGATATTATGGCCGCAAAGGATCATGCAAAGTAGACACGAGACGTTGACCCAGTGCTGGTATTATGCTTGGCCGTCGTAGCAGACGATGAACCACCGTTATACCAACACTGGGTTTGCATGTTGAGTCTGCCGGGAAGGTCTGTAGTGGATCACTGTATTAACAAGTTTGTATAATAAAAAACGAGCCTTTGTCAAACACAATTATCTGGTGTCCGATGACAGAGCAAGACTCATTATAATATGCTATGTTACGCAAACAAGCCGGTCCGTGACCGTTCATCTTTTAATGCAAAGCAAAAAGGCAGGAACGGCTTACTTTAGGCTTTGTAGCGCAACCTTTACCTGCACTGGACTCGCCTTTGTATATGGCGACACCTTGGCATTAGAGGCCTATTTGGTTTCATTACTTCTGGTAAATCAATGCCATTTGGATCATAGAATTATTAAATAATTTATTTTGCTGCTGCCATGGACAGGGAAGAAACACTGCAGGTACATATGCAAATAAGTAATCAAATGTCTAGGGGATGAAGATGACAAGAGTTAGGTGATGTGTGTGTGCAATACGAAATAATTTACTTTTCCGTCATGATATATTATTATAAAGTCCAAATATTGTCCTAATATCACAATATAAGATTTGATGATATTATAATAATATCATGACAATACACTAAAAGATCCTGTCACTTTAATACCATAACGTGATGCTTAACCACCATATCCTGCCTTTATAAGGCTGTATCCGGACATCATAGAGTCATTTTACTATATCAAAGAGCAATATTTGGACATTATAATACCATATCATGACGTTAATGTATCATGTCCTAATATTCATATCCTGATATTATCCTGACATAAAAAAATCATATCCTGATGATAAACTGTCACATCAAAAACTCACAAAAAAGGACCATGCAAAGTAGACACGAGACGTTGGCCCAGTGAACCACCATTTAAGACTGGGTTTACATGTTGGGTCTGCTAGGTCTGTAATGGATAACTGTATTAACATGTTTGTACAATAAAAACCGAGAATTTATCAAACACAATTATCTGATGTCTTATGACAGAACATGATTCATTGTAATGTGCTATGTTACGCAAACAAACCGGTCCATGACCGTCCATCTGCCGTGCAAAGCTTAAAGGCAGTAACTGTTTACTTGACATGTAAGCAGTTACTCTTTTTAGGCTCTCTTTAGGCTCTCTTTGGACTCGCCTTTGTATAGGGCAAAATCTCGACGACAAACAGGACACTGTAATCAAACGCAGCCTCGTGGCATTAGACGCCTATTTGGTTTCATTACTTCTGGTAAATCAATGCCATTTAAATCATAGAATTATTAGATAACTTATTTTGCTGTTGCTATGGGCAGGGAATAAACACTGCAGGTACATATGCGTATACGTAATTGAATGTCTAGTGGATGAGGATGACATTGATAAATTCAGGCTTTAAAGGGTTCAGTGATGCGTGAATGCAATATGAAAAAATCCCTTCATTCGTTTCCAAGATATGCTCCGAAAACAAAAATGCGGACACACAGACGGACGGACGGACGGAAGGACGAACTTCGTTGGGATGAGGCCTACTTCAAAAATATATCTATTATTAAAACAGGAATTTCTATGTTTGCAGATGATACGGGGGCGAGAGTGCACGGCGTTGTGACGGGAGATGGCGTGTTTGAGGGCAAGATCGTCACTCTTGATGATGAGTACGTGTTGGAGCGGGCGGACCGCCACTTTACTGACCAGCAGCCTTTCCACTCTGTGATATACAAACATTCTGATGTACAGATGCCACAACTCTACAACACCTCCACCTGCAAATCTGACGAGCTTCACCGGAAGATGCGCGTGTGGCAGGCGCAGGAGCGGCATCAAAAACAGCACCCGGATAAACCACACAGGACGCACGGCGGTAAAGAAACCTCCCGCCACAACGGCAGTGACAGGAACCTGCACGATCAAGGACAAAAATACAAATACACCCATCACAGGCATAAAAGAGGAGCAGATCGAGCTAAGAGTACCTGTGCCCTGTACGTGCAGGCTGACCACCTGTTCTACCGCAGGTTCTCAGAAAATGAGGAGACTGTGATTGAGCAGTTAACTCAACACGTTCAGGGAGTTAACGACATATACCAGCAAATAGGTGAGAACACCCAGAAAACATCAGGTTTAAAAGATGAACTGTTGAGTTTTTTTAGTGTGGTTTACAGAAAAAGCCTTCGATAAGGTTACATGTGTATTAAACAGGATAATTTGCTCTGTAAAACTAAAATATAGTAATTGTTTACTTTTAAAGTCAGCCGTTACTGCTTTTTTGTTTGCACTGCAATCAGCTCGATCATTAAGTGTTCTTTGCAAAAAATCACTTTTCTCACTGATTGCTCAAGTAATCGCTAGAGGCCGCTGCCAATCGTGGCTTTTGCGATTGAAACAGCTAAAGGTGTCATAAGTCCTTTTTATTTATATTTTTACCATATAATTCACACACTTTTGTTTTACAATCCACAACTTCAACCCAGATTGGAATCCCAATATTAATGTTTTTGGTATCCTTATTATTTGAAATTATTTTCAAGAACGTTTGATGAAATATTTTTCACACGCAGCTCCCATTTCAGCAATGGACTCAAGCAGTCCGATACAAATATCCATGTCAACATAAAGACATTATCTCAGTTCGTCCAAATTTGCAATTATTGCGGGTAGTCTCAACACTGCTAACGCGACATTGTTCGGAGTTTACTTCAAAATACCACAGCAGACTATATGTTTAAATTATATCAAACAATTATTCACAAATTGATTCCAGAGAGATTTAGATAGTTGTTATTGTTTAATAGTGTCATTGACAAAGAGCAACACGAGTGATGATGCATATTTAGCATTTTTGTTCAACATTCCGGTGATCAAAAGCTTATGTTCACTCACGTGAAATTAAAATCAAAACATTTTTCATTATAGCTTCATTAGTTGTGTCGTTGTAGTAAATATAGCCTATGTCTAGACGACCTCATCATTTCAACATGAAGGTCAGTTAATGGCACCACCAGATCTTAGAAGTCAGACAACCCGTCCATTTCCTGTGATTTTATTTCGGAGCAGAAATTATTCCCTAATGGTATTGCCGAGGAAGGCAGTGGCTGTGAAGGGCGCTTTTTATAATGTTGAGCTATTGTTGGGCCATTGCTGAGTCAACGTCGAACTGCAGGGAGTGCCGAAGTGAAGATTATGGCAATGCTAGTTCTGTGCGGTCTGGTTAAGGGAGAAAAGTGCAATAATATCCGCCCTGGCACGGTCTGACTGATCTTTATTAATTTTCCGGCAGAACTATAATGAACCAAATAGTTTTGATCAGAATCAGAGAATATGATGCCAGATTCCAGAGTCTCAATTATCTCAATCACTGCCGAGTGTGAGAATGGATTTTCTTTGGATTTTCTTTGTAAAGGACTTCTTTTTGACGTATTATAATTGTACAGTCCTCAGATCATCACGGGGTATAAGTCAAACTCTCCTGCTGTTGAATTGTTTGCTTCTATTTTTCCGTCACCTAAAGCTGGAATTGCTAACGCAATTTCCAGCTTTAGGTGACGAGAAATAATTATTTTTATGTATTATAGGCGCCTCACAAAGTCAACTGTATGACTAAATAAACATCCACCGCCAACTGTTATATCATTTTTTTTAAACATGCCCCGAACCGTATATATACTGGTCTACAGCACAAGGATTATCCCTTTCAGCTCTCACGATGCATGAAAGCATAATTTGACATCCCTGAAAACTGACTTTATTTTCTTACAACTAAGGTTTTTAGAATGAAAATTTCCATGAAACTGTTATACCGATACATGACAATTTTTGTTAATTTGTCACCCTCTTCAAGTCATCTTTATCCACTACAAGTCGAGAATTGCGAGAGCAATTCGCGGCTTGTAGTGGATGAAGATGACAATGGTAAATTCAGACATAAAGGGTTAACAAGAGTAATAATGCCATTTTCAGATTTTGATGACGATCGCGATGCGGATAACATAGGTTTCATCATCAAGAGAATAAAAGTGCACTCAGACCCCACAGAGCCCGGCTATAAGTTCCCCGACGATTACGGGGTGGAGACGTACCTGGAGTTATTCTCAGAGGATAATTATGACGCCTTCTGTCTGGCCTACATGTTCACACACAGAGACTTCGAGGGGGGCACCCTTGGCCTGGCGTGGACAGGAGATCTTCAGAACGCAGGAGGCGTCTGTGAGAAAAACGGGGTGAGGATAAAGTTTCTAAAGTCAAATTTAAAAAACCATTCAAATCGCCTGAAAAATACGCTTCATTACATTTTCTAAATTTTGCAAATCATTCTGTGACATGCAAAATAGTGTGAGTATCTAGTTTGAAAATTAACGTACAAAATTACAATGTCAATAATTTTATTCCAACATCTATGCTTAAGCTGAAGTTACTCATATATTGTAAGACAAATGCCGACTTGCCTTTGTTCAACACGCATTAAACATTTTATTCAAAAAGTATTGTTGTTCAAGGACTTTATTTTTAAACCACACAATCATGATCGTTGTAGGCCCTACCTTAAGAAATATTTATACAAAACTTCTGTGTGAATTCATACATTTTTGTTTTTCTGCAGCAATTTCGAGGTAGTTTGAAGAGCCTGAATTCTGGGATTGTCACTATCCTGAACTACGGCAAGGACGTGCCGTCTAGCGTATCCCACGTCACGATGGCTCACGAGATTGGTCACAACATGGGCTCACAGGTGAGGTCTATTTTCAGGTTGTTGCACACTCAGTAATATATAAACAGGGTGAGCGCAAACGGGAACATCTGAACATTGACTAGCATAGATATAATTATGATGTTATGCGTCGGCAAAATATGAGCAGTTTATGTTTTGTACTATGGCAGAAGTGACGATACGGACACGCGATTAAAAAAATATGTGATTGGTGTGTGCTTACACAGTAGCAGAACAAAGTCACCCGCGTAATTAAATAAATAACGAAAATCTTCCACAAATATGCCCCGATATAGCTATAGAAAAATTCACTAGTGGCAGCCACACATGATCTGAAGTTTTATTGATGGATTAAAATAACATTCATTCAAAGCTTTCACTTGCATTGATGAATTTCGCTCGCTGCGTGTTCTCCCTTTATCAATTTCTGACAGTATAGTGATATTGTTACTGATAACAGAAATACCATTGACTGAGCGCGTTGACTACATCAACAGATCTGGACTAAATTGGTCGATGTGGATCTAAGGTATTTGGTTGGTTTGTTCTGAATGAATATTTAGATCACCCTTTAGTTATTTTGTTTTCTTGGTTAAATTTAGATAACCGTGTTGATTGGCTAATTGGTGTTGGATACATAATTTGCATATCATACGCTGCGCACAAATTCAAATATACGTTCGTATTCCCCGTACAAAAGCTATGACTGCATTCAGAGCTTTCTCTATAGTGGAACGCTGTGCTTGTGTCCATACGAAACGCTCGAACAATGCTAACATCACACCGGAAATTATTTAAATCTCACCTATTTGATCTGAGGATTTATGCGCGATAGAAATTTTGCTGGTCCGTTGATTGATTGATTGATTGATTAAGGGTAATATTCTCGATAGCATACTTGCAGAGTGATAGGCCCTATGTGTCTTTCGTAGTTATAAATGTCAATGCAGCGAGTAACAATGAAGATGTCCATTCAATAATGGGATTACAAGATACTGAGCAACATAATGGTCTTTAAAGATTTAGATAATGTGAAAGATTAAGCTAACTAAGAAAACTCCCGAGAATCCTACACAGAAGTGGAGATACACCAAGTGGGTTTGAAGTTTGAGTGTTCAGTCACTGGTAGATTCTGTTCGTTTTTTTCTGGGACACACTCTTGCACTTACTTAATCAGCAGCGTGCATGGCCCGACTGGCTACAAAGAACACCTGGAAGAATAGAATAGAGCCCCTCACGTACGTAACTCCCAAAGAACATCAGTTATTTCATGTACGTGACACATCAGTTCACGTTGACTGTGTGTTGTTTTATTGCTGTGCTACCGTCGCAGATGTTGGCCCAGTATTAAAACAAAATAATGTTAACGTCTTGTTTGGATGCGGGATTGCATCTTCCATTCAGGTCCAGTACATCTGTACGCCAGGAAGTGACGATGATGTGTCTCCAGGGACACGAATCACTTCCGTCTGACCTGCTCAGACAACATCCGCTCAAAACTTAACCCTCAAAGCGCTGATATAGTTTTTTTATAAAGCATGGAGAACAAAGGGTTTTTCAATTTAAGATCATCATAAATATCTTAGTCAGCTCTTTCCACTTCATTTGAATATCCGTGTTATGCGTCTAAGGTCATTATAAATATTTTAATTCTTTCAGTGCGGGGGTCGACTTTAGACGTCAGAATCTGACGTCTATAGACGTCAGATCCTGCCGTCTAAAGGCGATTCCCGCGCTGTAAGGGTAAAAGCGCAGCCACTTCTCCAGATGCTTCTTCTGTGTCGTTCTCGTTAGATTCACAAAAATTGTTTTAATAATGTTGAAGTTACACAAACAATGGGCATGAGAGTCACCCAGTCCTCTACTCTTTGTGTATGACCAAGTTGATGAAAACTGCATCTGAGTGAGAAATAGATGAGAAGCGGACGTTTATGGATTTGTCTGAAAATGTCTCTCATCTATGCAATATTTGTCTTCATTATCCGATTTTAAACAAACTCGCTGGACAGATGCCATCCACGTTTAAAGACATTTCATCCCTTCTGAGGTTATGGAGATAATACATTGTGACATTCGCGTAGCTTAGAGATAAAACATGAGAACAAAGATTATTATTTCGAATTGACCACGCCATTCTGCAGCGGACTATCGCGAAATGACCTACAGACGGCGTCCGCGACAATGATAATTCAGGAATGACCACGAAGATAAATTGGATCTTGACATTATTCATTTATCTGCGCCGGATCTTTCCACCGATCTCAACATAATGTGCGCCACCACTGGCTCAATATTGGTCCAACGCAGTTGCGTTGGTCCAACATTCAGCCAGTGTTGGTGTACATATGTTTTATCCAACTTGTTTGCCATCCGTCCTTGGGAAACTGCAAATTCCTGCTCTTGCAAAACAAACTCTATCCTCTAGTAATTTGATTCAGTAACTTGTGCTAACATGCACGTTCTAACAATCAAGGTGACCTTGTCGATCATATAGATTTTCTTCATTAGTTCGTGTACATTCATTAACAGCATCACGCTTCCTGTTAGTAATTGCATTTACAATAGAAGAAACTAATTTTCCTACTGTTTGTTTTGCTAACCTTTGACGAAGTTCAACAATGTTTTTGATAAATCTACGTTTCTTTCTTGCCAAATGAAAATTCTACTCTAAATGTCAGTGAGTATTACGTAAATAAAATATCATTTTTTAATTAAGACAAAAATGACATGGGTTATTATGAATAAACGAGATAAAATCATATTAACTCTTTGTTTGTAAATAATATTTTATCTCTGTGTCACCATTGTTGTTGTCGTTGGGAGCGTGAGTGTATATATTTCAGCTAAATAGATAAAGACACGGAACTGATAGACTTTCATGATAAACATATATGTGGAGCCTTTCTTTGATAGATATCATTGATGTTGATTTAATGTTGAGTCCCTTGTCTAGTAATGCTAACCATTTTTAAAACATGTTGTTAGGATGTTATAGCCTAGATATTTTGGGAATTACCCCAGACTACAATATGAACCTAAAGAAACGGAAACATATATATAGCTAGTTGAGCTATATCAGTGAGATAATGGGAACTGCTGCTAACAAGTGATAGAATCGAAGTGAATACCCAGCATGACTTGTGAATATTCTGATCTTCTGTTTCTGGTTTATGTGGGGTGTATATGGAGCTACTGGCCTAAATCGTAAGGTACAGTACGTTGTACAATGTGACATGCTATTATTGGTGGAGTTGTCATATCTTAAAAGTTCCATTTGAAGTGATCAGATGTGGGGAGAAAGTCTGCTATATTATTTGTATTCGTCATGTTAAGTTAACAAATCACAAAAATGACTTTCAACGAGTCAAATACAGGTTTTCCTAGCTCGGTGTAGTGCGTCGATAGGAGATTTAAAGAATAATAATTTTACATTTATGTGACTGTTTCATGGAGCGTTCCCTGACCTTCCAGTTACTGGATTCCCCGGTCCCTCTGGCCAGACAACCGGGGAGTCCACCATACCAGAGACAAATTCTCTGGGAAATAATCGTCCAATTCCCATTGCGGGATATCTATATTTCGTCTGGCATAACAAGGCCTCTGACCACTAGTCTGTTTGATCTCTCTTTCTGTGATCTTCTCATATTTCACTCCGGTTATACTCCCTTTATCGTCATTGGCAGCATGTGGAAAGGCACCACCCCACACATCATGTTCCCCCTACGTCCTCAAATATTTGGGAGAATATTTCCACCCACTTGAAGTTGTGTCTCGCTAACGCGATCCACAACTTCAAGTGAGTGAAAATTATTCAGATTTGACAAAATGGAGGTCAACTCTTTTCAAATCTTGCTGGTTGATGTCAAATTTTATCTTGACCATATTTAAAATGATGTACCTAATCTGTTAATAAAAAAATGAAAACCCGAACATATACGGCACCGGCGGTTAAAGGGTTAAGGAATATAGAAGGTCGTATCTGTCACTAAGTATTAAACTGATAAATAAAATAAAATAAATTATGTGTCACAACTTCAGGTGGGTGAAAATTATTCACCTCTGTTTTATTTCAAAACAAACATTAGCTAATCTTGTTATTTAAACACACATTTCGTTCCGAATAACTGCGATTTAAAACTGATTGAAAACGACAATGGTGGCGCTTATTGGTGATAAGGTTAAGAAGTGGTATAAACTACACTTTAAACTACACTTTTTTTAAATTTGAAATCATGATAAATATATCTGTTAGTTCTTTCCGCTTCACTTAAATACGTACGTTATGGGTCTACCGCCATTAAAAATATTTTACTCTTTCAGTGCGGGGATCGACTTTAGAATCTGACGGCATATACGGCATAAACTGACGTCCGGAGTCAGTCCTTGCGTTGAAAGGCACATTTCAGATTATCTATCCTTAATAAAGTGCAGAAATATAAATATCCAAATACACATTAGTAACGTTACACAAGATGACTGCCAGAAGCCAGGAGTCACGACTGTCGTAAAACAGCCGTAATGCACGATTTATCACAGCAGGCCTTTAAGCTGATACTCGTGATACATGCTGAAATTCACGATTTAAGAAACGTCCTCTTGTAGAAGAGCGGCGCTGAATTTCATTGCAATTTTCCAAGTTTTTTTTTTTGGGGGGGGGGGGTGTCCTAGGGTAGTGGTTAGCACCGCTGCCTTTCACGCCAGAGTTCGGGGTTCGGTTCCCGGTCTCGGCGGTTTCAAAGAAACAAAAATGTTTCTTCCCCATCCACGTGTGAAAGTTAGTATTGTGGGGAACCTCCGTGACCGAGAGGTAGCGTGATCTGCCTCAGACTGCCAGGGCTCGAATTTCGAATGATGTGTCTGGAGGACAGTGTCATCTCAATCATCTCACCATCCTCAGGAGGTTCTCCTGGCCCAGTTTAGCCTATATGTGCACAAAGGTGGCCTAAAGCCCAATTCATTTCATTTTCATTTGAAAGTGTTTTGAGTCACAGATACCTCTTCGTACAAATACGATGTCATGGCACGCATTTTGAAAGAGAGTGACCCATGTCAGACAAAAGACCTCGCCTATATGTGTTAAAGCCTTCGAGAAAAATAGTCTCACATGTGACTCTCACATGTGACATTTCTCGAGAAAAGTTCACCTCATGCACAGACTGATTAGTGACTAAGTCTGATAATACTGTGTGCGCCATTGTCACTGGAAAAGTAACCTACTGGACAGAATGCACGTTGTCTGACATGGACACATATACAATTGTCAACACCCTCCATGTCCCGCAAACAATTAGCCAATATTGGTTTAACGTTCGACCAGCGTCACGGACGCTGGCCTAACGTTAAACCAACATTGACTAAATATCTCGTGTTACCTTTAAACCAAACAATTATGGGCCATTATCATTATGCTTATTAATAATACAAGATCCACGAGCGATAGCACGCACACCAGCATGAAACAGAAAATGGTGTCAGCGATACCAACTGCATTTGGGAATGGTCCACCTGTTTTATACAAGACAATTCAAGATGTCCGTACTTTGATTCGTCAATCCTCATTGATGACATACATAGGTAAAAAACAGCCATATAATACTAATCCAGACATCCACGGGCCTTAATTCTGAATGGGCCTTAATTTGAATGGCGAGGTTGTAGTTTAGAGTAGAAGCGATGATTAGAAATATATATATCGCAAATCTGATAAGCTATATTTCTGGCTTTGCATCCCCTACGTGCACGAAGTATATTATAATCTCAGTGTATACAACAGTATCTTTATCGATAAATAATAGCGTTTTTTGAAGAAGAATGTGATTTAATTTTACGTTTAATGGAACGGTTAAAATATATCTCTAAAGACATTAGCGTTTGGTAAAATTCATTTGTGGATGATCATTCAAGAATTGAGGTGATGGTCCTATTTCTAGTGAGGGAGTTTGAACTGTTTTGGTGTGGCATTAAAGCCCGAAGTTGGGATTATGGTCATTATGCTCTACTTAGTGTACAGTATTATTCACCATGTTTACAGTCATTTGGACAGTTTGGAGCACTGTATATTCACAGACACACTGACCAGCATCCGAATTGACCAGAATATGAACAAGATATCTTCATGATACCCAAATTTGATACATAAACTATTACAAAACTAGATTGATATGATGTTCTGTCAAACATGACGAGTTACGAATTCACAACAACACATACATGTACTATGCCTAATCTGCATTAACCCTTTCAAGCCTGAATTTACCATCTTCATCCACTACAAGCCGCGAATTGCTGTCGCAATTCTCGACTTGTAGTGGATGAAGATGATTTGATGTGGTTTAAAAATAAAAGAAAATTGTCAAGCATTGGTAAAACCGTTTCATGGAAATTTTCATTCTAAAACCCTTTGTTGTAGGAAAAATGAGTCTGTTTTCAGGGATGTAAAATGATGCTTGAATGCAACACGAGGGCTTAAAGGGTTAAAAAGTAGACCGACAGCAAACAGCGGTGTGATGACAAGATGGCGATATTGACCAAGCACTGCTGATGTATGTCGATTGAAAAAATAGACATCTCTCATTTTCTGGAAAACAAACCGGTTCGAAACCATGTCAACAGTTTTATCAAAATCAAACCTATAAAACGATTCAATAAGTTATCAACCATAACAAATCCTTAATTAATAAACATGAGAAATAAAGGAATGGAAGAATGGATGTTCACGAACGAATGAATTAATGAAAGAATGAATGCATAAATGAATGAATGAATTAATTATGCCACCCTTTTTACAAAGGAATGTTAGCGAGCTCCGCCGTTTCAGGCAGGCACCTTTAACCACTACACCAGGATTTCCGCGGCAAGAGGAGTACGTGCCTTGAATGTCCAGAAAACACGAAAAAAAAATTTGAATTAATCATGGAGACCGAAGGGTTTTTTCATTTTGAAATCATCGTATATATGTCTACCTCCATTTTAAAAAAATTAATACTTTCAGTGCAGGGATCGTTTTTAGACGTCAGAATCTGAGGTCTACAGACGTGACGTATAACCCTTTGAGTGCGGGCGACGCTTTTAAGCGCATTCATACTGTTTTTCCACAACTAAAATTTGACAGAAATTGAACAAATATGCATGTATAAATCTTGAGTAAAGCCCCCATTGTGAAATTTAGCAGGTTTAATTTTTAAGTGAGGAGGTATTTTCCTTTCATTTGAAGTTGGCAATTGCGTGAGCAATGCCAACTTCAAATGAAAGGAAAATGTTAAGTAGTAATGAAGCAATTAAAGAGATAAAGACGGTCCCCACGATGAAAGGGTAAACATCTTAAGGTCACTGCTAATCTTAGACGCGCAGTGACATAAGCAGAATCAACGTGGCTGAAACAGAATCTGAAACTAAAGGTTTCAGCCTTTAAGACTTGGCCTCGATTAATTAGGCTGACAATAGGTTGATTAGAATTAGTGACATTTCAGCGACATAGGGAGTTAGTACTCCAGTATTTATGAGATCTTGTCCCGGCAGTATGCCAACGGTTCTAACATTTGCTATTTGTTTTAATATCACAAATCTGGCTGGTTATGTTTGTATTTTTAAGAATAATTATTGTCATGGTAAACCTGGACGCATAATCCCAATGCAGGTTTTAATTCTCTTGAAAACATATTTTGTGTCATTTCCCACAGAAGCTGAGACGCAGAAAAAAAATCCTGGGTTACTGAACCAGCGTGAATTTAGTTGGCAGTTAGTATATCACCGGTCTGGTGGCCTTTCGTTCACTTCCAGTAAAACATGAGCCGTTCACCCATTGCTGGTCCACGGTCTGCGACGCTGGGCCAACAATAGCCCTACAATGGGTCGTAATGAAATGTGGCAGACAATACGTGTATAATTAGCCTGTTTGGTGTAATGTCACACTGATTGGTGACCCCGATGTATCCAATGAGACTGATTGAAACCAAAAGGTGATCACGTTTTAAATGTAAAATTCGTGCTCTACCAGGTTCATCAAACATTGTTACCAAGAAGGCATTAAAAGTAATTAGGAATTAACATCTTAAATTCAAGACAATCATCAAGATGATAAAATTTGAAATGTTATTTGAAATCATCGCCGTGAATCGCTCCGTGAATCGCTCTGGCAAGCGAGCACATGATGTTGAACCAATGCTTTTTCAATGCTGGTCAGCTGTCTACGAATCTGTGCTAACATTGGTTCAACGTCTTTTGTTGCCGGGATGTGTTTTCTCTTGAATCTATGAGTGCTAGTGTGGGGTAGAATGTTGGTTTCAAGTAGGAGCATCATTAGTACATAATTAATACTTCAAATATGGCAAGCACATCGATTCTATTACTGCGGCTTAAACTCTTTCCATACATGTCTATTATAGGCCTACTGGGAGTTAAGAATATCACTCTGGCAGGTAGGGTGACAGTAGAATATGATTGACCTTGATATTTGTCGGCTTCACAGTCCGTCCAGTGATCCCAGTGACAGTCAGAGAAAGAGCCACGCATTATATCTCATACAACTGCGATGTGTGGGCATAAAACATAAATGAGTCTCTGATAAATTGTTCCCACTATACTTCTCCGGAAAGCTAAAAGGCAGTATCTGCTCACTTGTAAAGTGAGCAGATACTGCATTTTGGCTTTGCAGTACAGTATGCAGGGCAGATAGTAGTAGAACTAATATCACAGCAGGAGAGCCTGGAGCACGGAAAGCCATGCCCGATGTGATCAGTGGCGCGCACTCTATCTACTGAGACACCGTCTTCTCAAAACAAAATACTAGTAGATTAATTAAGATGAAACCGATGAGTTTCACACCAAGACAGAGTCACCGTTAATATAGACAGGGCAAGCAGAATGCTATTGAAACTAGAAATAAGGTATATTTGTTCAACGTTGGCATAATATCGGCCCAACATTAATTTAGGGCTGGAGCAGCATCACGCTAAGAGACAGGGTGGCTAGATTGATACGATTAACCCGTGATATTTTTTCGCTAAATTATGCATGGCACAGACAACGCGCCGCCTTTATAAAACATCCGAATTTACACGCCTAAATTGCCACAGCCAATATTATTAAGGCGATGTGCCTTAGACAGCTGCCAATATTAACAGTATGTGTTGGATACTCAACATGCTCAATGGTTGGAGTGGACGGTCAATTGCGAGAATTTTGTAATTTTCTTTTGGTCTGGTGTAATTTTATTTTGCTCTGTAAAATGCCCTCAGTGATTCACAGTTTTTGCATATTCACCTATATTAAAAATGTTCTATTGATACCTTAGATATTCCATGAATAGTTGTTGTACCACCTTGAAAACACATGTATGAATTGAATTCGATCTGGTGTGTACGTAAGGTCAAATAGATGGCACGAAAGTTGACGCTTTTGTTGAATTTATTTCAATATTTTATTTATTTCAATATCTATTTTCAGAAGATACATTATTGTCTAATACACGAAAACGTTATTTCACCTGCTCAAATAGTAACCTCGAAATCTACGGTATTCAGCAAAGTATATCGAGCAAGTGTCCTGCTTTCTAACTTGCTCTTATTTTTCTTAAAAATCAGAACATCTCTAAAATGAAATTGTTAGAAAGCAGGATACGTTTTCGAAATACGTTGTTGAATATCTCAGATTTGGATGCCAATATTTGAGATGGTGAATTAATGGTTTGATTTATTCGATAGTAATGTATGCTCAGAATTTTTGTGAAGCGGTAGGTTGAAATAAAATGAGCACTAGAAAAGGACTTCCCGAACTCCGAGGCGCGGCTTTACTCTGTTTAAGTGCAATGGACAAAAAATCAGTCTATTGGTCTTCCTAAATGGCCAGAATCCTAAATATCTAGGATATAATTAAGGAAAGAACCAAGGGGACAAGTTCAAATGCATCTTCGATGTGTATTCCCTCCACCACCAACGCCATTTAATACTTTCCTACGATGTACCTCGTACAGAGGATGTAGGCCTACCCACCAAATTCAGGCTGAATGCTGGTCAATTGTCTACGACGCTGGCCCAACACCAATCTATCACTGGGTCTGTTGTATACTTTGCGCAAACACGTGGCATTCAACCAATGTTGTTTTAATGTTGACTCACAGTCATCGACGCTGTCCCGTCATTAAAACAGCATTGGGTGATTGTACCGTGTTTTCTAACTCATGAATTACACTGGTGACGCTTTAACATACCGGCGCCAGAAACACCAGATTACACGATACATTGGCCCAATGCTGATGTAATGCTGGGCCTCCGTCTGCGACGCTGGGCCATTAATATTCAAACCAAAACCCTTCAAGCCCTTAACCACAAATATAATCGTGAATATTTTTTTAAAACATTTTTGACAACATTACCTAACCTGAGGACGTGAAACGTTATATTGCATATGTTCATTAGGACCTGTGTACAGAAATTTGAATCGTTTCCCACACACCCCTCTTTCCCCTAAATAGGACACAAACTCAAGCAAAATAAACTTAATACCGGCCGTAGGCCGGTCATAAAAAGTGTCCATTTTCAGGCATATATATTTCGTGAGCAGACATTTATTGTACTTTAGAAACACACTAAATAGATCTCAATTATTCGTACATGTGTTTGCAAGGTGGTACAGCAGCCATTCATAAAAGACTTGAACGAAAATAGAACACTCTTAGAATAGCTAAATATGAGAAAACTCTGAACACTGGTCGTGATATGCGCTTGTTGACGGCTGATTATACAAAACAGGACACCATATTAGAAAGAGTATGCATGACATGATGCTAGAAAGAGTATCTGTATGACACATCTACAGATGGTGGAATCTATTATACATGTATTCGGTCATTGGATTGCGAACAGCAGCAAACAGTGATGTATTCGACTAGTGAATGTTGATGGTTAAAGCATTAAATCGGGTTGGTTTTGTCATTGCCTCTGATAATGAGAAAGGAACGAATATTTCTTATGTTAATTGTTTGCTGTTTTTATGATGTGGATAGATATTTCACATTTTAATATACGTGCGTCTTATTTATTTTATTTGTAAAATGAAGCAATAAATATTATTAATACCATTAATTTATTGTAAACAAACAATACTTTTATTAGAGGTGAATGTCAGTCTCTCTAGGACTATAACATAATATCGCTTTTGAAAATTACCTGGTGTAGTTTTCAGAAAGTTTGCTCGATGTTGTTTAAATGTTGTACAAACGTCTGTGACGCTGACCCAACATTCAAACAACATTCGGTCAAAGTCTCGTGTTTTTTGGGCTGACTCTACCATACTAACATCATTATTCACTTCCAACTTTGTTCACATCTTTAGATTTGTGGTCAAATAAATATTTTACTGAATTATTCGCCTCAAAAGGACGCGTATGCAAAGTGGCAGATACGAGCCTTTTAAATTTCGAGGTAAAGCACTAACGATATTTTGTTCGATCCATGGTGCACAGGAATTGAATGGAGAGGTACTACGAAAAAACCCCATCTCATATCCCTGCAGTGCAGAGCACACGATATCTCCGCTGTTGTTTAAATGTCGACCAACGTCTCTTACGTTGGCTCAGCATCATGCCAACGTTAAACCACCATCCGTTACTGCCGTCCCCGATGACTGCCTATATCAATAGCTGATGCTTCTATTATTGCAGAACTTGTAATGAATTCCCCCAACTCGCGCAGGGCTGCCTCGTAAAATGTGGCGCCTGCTATTTTTCTCTCGAAGCAGGACCGCAGATGATATTCTTTGGCCCAGCTTGATTCAATGTTGGATCAACGCCCGAAGCGTTGGACCAACAATAACCCAACCCAGGTTCGCGCGTCATTCTGTTTTGGGAAAGAGTCCCGCGATCACAAATGATTCCAACGTGATGAGATTCTACTGGGAAATTAGGCCCGATGTATCAAAGGTTGAACTAAAAATAAAGCACTGACACCTAGTCAGCACGATACGTTGACACAATGGTGTTTCAATGTTGGGTCAGCGTCTGCAACGCTGGCCCAACATTGAAACAACATTGGGTTTGTGTATCGTGTTTGTTGGGCAGTCGTTCTTAATCTGTTAATGCGCTCTCTGTTTTAATTGCAAGCATTCAAAGGAACAAAATGTTTTTTCTCTGCTCATTTTCAGTAGGCCTATACAGTATTGTGGTAGTAGTATGGGGGTAGGTAGCGTGCTCGACCTTAGCCCACCAGGCCTCGAATTTCGAATCCTGTTTCTGTGGGGCGGTGTCATCTGATTCATATCACCATCCTCATGAGACTCTCTTTGTCCAGTTGAGCCTATATGGGCACATACGTGGCCTGGAGCCTCATTTACACATAGGCCTACATTGGCAACTTATTGTGTATTCATCCAGCCCAGTTTAGCCTTCTGAGACAAAAGATAAATGAGGCTTGACCTATGTTCCCATGTGCATGCAGATGTCATCCGTACGTGTGTCGTAGCCGCAACGCATCCGTATAATAATGGAAAGATCGCTGAACTGATCTGAAAATCTGATCTGGTGATCGTGAGATATATGGGTGACTTACAGATGTGGACACATTGTAAAGACAAATGTGTTGTCTCACAAAAGGCGACATGATTAATTACATATGACTCACGAGTTGGATACTGGTGATGTAGGCTACATGCCGTGGAAACGTATTACTAATTCTTTCATTATTTCAACAAAGTACGTTGTCCCCACATTGAGCAACAGGTTTTTTATTAGATGCTAAATATAGAATGATAGTTTTGACGTCATTCGCTGACTAAGCAGAGGCATGGAATTTAAAATGATACACTCCTTGTATTGATCGATTGTTAGGGTGTAACGCGAGCAGGGCTGCCTAAGAATCCACGTATTCCGGGATTGAGATATATCCTAAGTAACAGCAGAAGCTAGCCCAGCTCCGGGTTAATGTTGGGCCAGCGTCTTCGACGCTGGCCCAACATTTACCCGGAGCTGGTGTATATTTTCGCGTCGGTGAATACGACATTAGCACAGTTGACATGCACTGCCTTAATCCGTCTCAACCCGTTTAGTTCTCACTGCAGAGAAATCAAATCTACAGATAGATAAAGTGGCCAGCACAGTCAATATTTCACGAAGAAAACGAAGGAGTTTATGACATCATAAAAAATACCATGCAAAAATCTACCTTTATAGCTATTTAATTATGATCCATTCGGTAATTTTTTTGATTGGCATCTGCTGTTTTTTCTAAGCCCCTCTCAATGCTTTTTCTGATACTCTATAGAATCACGATATTTATAGAAATTGTCTTCCCCGTGACAAATATCTAACACTTCAAGTAGCCTACTGCATTTTTCATTCGTTCAAAGTTATCAGACACAATTACCAGCTTCAAGTTATTGCTAAATATCCATACGATTAAAAACTATGGTTGCTACAATATCTAGATGGCTGCTTTTTATACAAGGAGTGTACATCCGCGGATCTTGTACATTTGATACAATATTTTCTGCGCTAAAACCAGATGGACCGCGCCTTCAAGCGTTTCTCCTAGCATTGAAAGGGTTTAGTACTCGATCAGGAGAAAACCTAAATAGTCCGTGCCGCGGGTATCGATCCGGCGGCTAAAAACAGAAATCTAGTTACTGAGTCAGCTGAGGCAATCAAAGAAGATCTCCTCAGACAGACAGCTTTGTCATATCCGCGGCGGCAAAACCCACCAGACGACGCTCAACATTGCTATAACTATGATAACGGTGGAAACGCCGAGCCGGCGTTACACTGAAAACACGAAACGTTAATACAATGTAGGCTTAATGGTTAGCCAACATTGGTGAAAGTGTCGTTTTCGTCTCGATTTGCTCAGCAAATGAATTTGTGTCGTTCTAGGGCCACTCTAGCGCTGATCGGCGAGTCGCCTGGTCTACGGCTAGGCCCACTCGTATGTTCAAAACCTAAAGAAGAGGGGTCTTTGCGAGGTACATATTATTGATCAGGGGAACAAGGCGATTTGGCCACCTACCAGCGCTTCTCCACTGTCCCCTGCTGGTGCTGGAAAGCAAAATATTCAGTTGTTTGTGTTGGTATAATTCTCCAAGAAAACAAGGTTATTATGAAAAATCACTTGTAGATCTAAGATAAATCTAGTCCAAAATCACTGTCAATAACAATATCGCTTCGAAAGTATTGATTCTAGGATACACTACACTACAAATTAAGGGATTCAAATGAGCTGCAGTGTTCCCTGTTCGCTTCTGTATAATCATGATAATCGATGCTAATATCCAGAGTTAAATATATCCCCTATTGATCTGAGGACGGGAGAATTTTTATCGGAAAATTCGAGTGATAAATTTCGTGTGATCAGTAAGAAATTAATCTGCCAAATGAGGTTTTCTATAGCAGGTCAACGTTGACGCATATCCACCAAGCTCATATTACCATATTTGGAGATCGGTAGGCGATGGAAAACATCGGATCAACGTGTGCTCCACTTCAGATCAGCGTCCACGACGCAGGCCCAGCATCGAACCCGCGCCTGCCGTTTTGCGTCGGCGCCAAGGTTACGTAAGCATCACTCGGCAGATTTGTTGTGCGAAAAACACACGTGCTGCGGAGTCAATTATGGTAATGGAGTGTCACCGGCGATAGACCCCAGCACTGTATAATATCACCAGCTTATGAATAAACTTAGCCGTTTGGCCTCCGTAATGCTCAGTCATAAAAACGGACGGCTGACAGTTGCTGGCTGCGGACCCGCTGGTTTATGGCCAAATTGGGCACTCTTCTTTGTAAAGACCTGGCACCGCCACCGCCTTTAAAATATTGCGGACTGCGCCTGGGTTTTGCCAAAGTGGCCGGGAAAACTAAGCTGCCGTGGACAACAGAGAGGTTTATATATAGTGATCCCGGTGTGAAAGAGCCGTATCTGCCGCTTTGTAAAGCGGCAGATACTGTTCTTTCACACCAAGGTGGCGCTATGCACAACAATAGCCACGAAGAAAGCCACGCACAAAAATAGTCTGGTGCAATGATGTAATGTTAACAATGAGTAGAGGGTCGGGATGCACTAACGTGAAGCTATATTTAGCTTGTTGTGATCCTACTTTATTGGATGATACATTATGTAATAATGGGTTCATTGTGCCATTACCACAACAGACTGATCAACTGTATTTGCCCGATCGCTATTATATGTCTGGTTTTCAATCTGGCACCTGCCACTCTGACACCATGATATCACATGTCACTCATTATATGATATACCACTATATTGTGTGATCAAATAATGATCTATCTGACTTGGTGTCAACTGTTGTCTTATGATCTGCTTGTCAGCTGCACCGTCTGGTTGTCACTTGTCCTCCATGAAATGCCATGTCACGTACCACGTGAACATCTGGCACGTGTCACCTGTCATCTTATAACATAACTGTCACATTTTCACCTTGTCCCATCGCATGGCTGCCGTGCCGATGATGACGCAATGTTCATCCGAAAATTGAAAAATCATAGTTATAAAAAAATGATATAAACTATTTTGGCATTTACAGCAGGACATTTTCAACTGCCATATATAACAATATTCAATACGATCCTCGCTCGACAAAGATTGACATTTTCATCCTGGCTTTAAAGGTTGTTCATGATGTGAAAGCTCTCCTGTCTGAAGAATTGTCGGTCACATAACACATTAAATGACGGAATAAACTGATCCCCTCTCATAATCGATTTGTCATATCAATTGGAGTAGGATACAATAAAAAATCCTCTGGAATTTGGGAAGGGACGTTTCCACAAAAGAACGCATAATTGAAGTGACCTTTCCTATCCAGACATTATGATTGGTATATGTCTGATCCGTTGATCAAATATGGTTTAATTGTTGGTCCAGCGTCGCAGACGGTGGAACAACATTACAGCAACATTGGATCAACGGTTAGATGTATGTATGTAGGAGGTTATTTATATGTTTTCATAACATGCATTGTCTGTCTGCTGTGGGATTTTATGATGTCCGTTGACCTTCATCATTGTTATGCTGCCATTCTTCCCATTAAACAAGAGCTGTTCACAAATGTTGTTTTACTATTGGGCCAGCTGCGTCACAGACGGTGGTCCAACATTAAATCAACATTGGCTAAATGCATCTCGTTTTCTTCACAGTACAGGTGCTCGGCCTCAGACCTCCAGGGTTTGAATTTCGAATCCTGTGTCTGGGGGGGGGGGGGGGGGGGGCAGTGTCATCTCACTCATCTCACCATCCTCAGGAGGTTCTCCTGGCCCAATTTAGCCTGTATGTGCACACAAGTGGCCTAAAGCCCGATTTATTTCATTTCACAGCACATACTTCATATGACTCGGGTCGGCACAATTCTGTCCGGCATGTATTCAACTCTTTCTTTTTATAAGATCCATCTTTATGATAAAACAAATTATCAGATTTGTTTTCATTTTAAAGTATCACTGTAGCTTTACCTTAAGGAGCAGTCATTTTATGGCAGGCTCAAAAAACAACCAATTTATGAAATTTAAATCATAATTGCGTGAAGATCAATTTCAATAAATATCAGTTTAATAAATTATATACATTAAAGTATCACTGTAGCTTTACCTTAAGGAGCAGTCATTTTATGGCAGGCTCAAAAACAACCAATTTATGAAATTTAAATCATAATTGCGTGAAGATCAATTTCAATAAATATCAGTTTAATAAATTATATGATCTGTTGAGTACTAGCTACTTAAAGAAGAAGTTTACGAGATATATCAGCGGCTAAGTCTTTGCTCACACATTGACGGGTGATAATCATTGCCCTTGATTTTGTAACTCTATTGTGCCATCTGCAGATGGTCATGTAGCGACTCGCATGCGGTAGCATGATAATCCCTCCGTACTCGTGAATAAATGAGCCTATACGGGTTTGTGAGTATAATAATAATAATAATAATAGTAATAATAATAATAATAATAATAATAATAATAATAATAATAATAATAATAATAATAATAATAATAATAATAATAATAATAATAATAATAATAATAATAATAATAATAATAATAATAATAATAATAATAATAATAATAATAATAATAATAATAATAATAATAATAATAATAATAATAATAATAATAATAATAATAATAATAATAATAATAATATAATAATAATAATAATAATAATAATAATAATAATAATAATAATAATAATAATAATAATAATAATAATAATAATAATAATAATAATATAATAATAATAATAATAATAATAATAATAATAATAATAATAATAATAATAATAATAATAATAATAATAATAATAATAATAATAATAATATTAATAATAATAATAATAATAATAATAATAATAATAATAATAATAATAATAATAATAATAACTTTATTTACCGAGGTTGGACCCAATGAGCTATGCAGCTCATCTGCCTTGTGGCCCTCAAGGCTAACAAAATATGAGTACTATATATATATACAATTTTATATTCTGATATACTCTACATATAGGGATAATGGATGTATACAAAACCATACACAGAAACAAATGGAACAAATACACACATTTCATACAAACATGTTAATAATAGTACATTACTGTGCAGATATAAGTATTTACACACATAAATCCGAAAATAGACACGATTTTTTTTAATTGTGATAGGGTAGAATCTTTACGGCTATGGGTACTTAATGAATTACATAGTTTTGGTCCTAAAAAACATAAACTCTTTCTGTGTGTTCTGGGAATGAATAACGTATTATTACTGACATATCTCAAATTAAATGGTGCGGTTTCACTGGAACTGGTGAACATATCGGTCATGTAACTGGGCGTCATATCGTTGAGGGCTTTATATACTAATGTGGCTTGACGAAATCGGACTTTTTTATCTATTGGTAGCCACTTAAGAATTTTGCATAGTTTTGTGGATGGGTCGGTATAATCTACATCAAGAATTAAACGAGCTGCCATTTTCTGTAATTTTATCAGGGTATTGAAAACGAAGAGATAGAGCACCACCACATACTGTGGTGACTGGGCGATATTAATGCGTCGGGTGATGATTGGTAGGCCTATGCAGGATGAGTGTTGTGCAGGAAGATGTAGTGCTGGGTGATTGGTATGCAGGATGTGTGTTGTGCAGAAAGATGTAGTGCTGGGTGATTAGCATGCAGTGATCAGTGTTGTGCAGGAAGATGAAGATGCCGTGATAGTGTTGTGCAGGAAGATGTAGTGCTGGGTGATTGGTATGCAGTGATAGTGTTGTGCAGGAAGATGTAGTGCTGGGTGGTTGGTATGCCGTGATAGTGTTGTGCAGGAAGATGTAGTGCTGGGTGATTGGTATGCAGTGATAGTGTTGTGCAGGAAGATGCAGTGCTGGGTGATTGGTATGCAGTGATCAGTGTTGTGCAGAAAGATGTAGTGCTGGGTGATTAGCATGCAGTGATCAGTGTTGTGCAGGAAGATGAAGTGCTGGGTGCTTGGTATGCTGTGATAGTGTTGTGCAGGAAGATGTAGTGCTGGGTGGTTGGTATGCCGTGATAGTGTTGTGCAGGAAGATGCAGTGCTGGGTGATTGGTATGCAGTGATCAGTGTTGTGCAGAAAGATGTAGTGCTGGGTGATTGGTATGCCGTGATAGTGTTGTGCAGGAAGATGTAGTGCTGGGTGATTGGTATGCCGTGATAGTGTTGTGCAGGAAGATACAGTGCTGGGTGGTTGGTATGCCGTGATAGTGTCGTGCAGGAAGATACAGTGCTGGGTGGTTGGTATGCCGTGATAGTTCTGTGCAGGAAGATACAGTGCTGGGTGATTGGTATGCAGAATGAGTGTTGTGCAGAAAGATGTAGTGCTGGGTGATTGGTATGCCGTGATAGTGTTGTGCAGGAGGATACAGTGCTGGGTGGTTGGTATGCCGTGATAGTGCTGTGCAGGAAGATACAGTGCTGGGTGATTGGTATGCAGGATGAGTGTTGTGCAGAAAGATGTAGTGCTGGGTGATTGGTATGCCGTGATAGTGTTGTGCAGGAAGATACAGTGCTGGGTGGTTGGTATGCCGTGATAGTGCTGTGCAGGAAGATGCAGTGCTGTGTGATTGGTATGCCGTGATAGTGTTGTTCTGGAAGATGTAGTGCTGGGTGATTGGTATGCCGTGAATAGTGTTGTGCAGGAAGATGTAGTGCTGGGTGATTGGTATGCTGTGATCAGTGTTGTGCAGGAAGATGTAGCGCTGGGTGATTGGTATGCCGTGATAGTGCTGTGCAGGAAGATGCAGTGCTGGGTGGTTGGTATGCCGTGATAGTGTTGTTCTGGAAGATGTAGTGCTGGGTGATTGGTATGCCGTGAATAGTGTTGTGCAGGAAGATGTAGTGCTGGGTGATTGGTATGCCGTGATAGTGCTGTGCAGGAAGATACAGT